>CAHIKZ030000013.1:45000-90000 GCA_903632075.3 Acanthosepion pharaonis | reverse complement strand
CGGGACCAGGAAAGACATGTGTAAACGCCAGAAATAAAAAATAATAATAATAATAATAATAATAATAATAATTAAGCACTAGAAAGGCCCGTGAAAATTTCATGGTTTTCCTATTTAAATTTTCTTATGAATCTTAATTCTTCAACTCTTAAGTTAACGATTGAATAAGTTCATGGCGAGTTCTACGACAATAAAATATCCGTAGAAATTCCCCGATCGCATCGTTAACAACTTTAACAAAATATTGAAATATCAATCATAAATATGAATGCTGATCATTATTTTAAGAAGTGGGTACAAATGAAAAGATTTGAAATTGACATCTTTTTTGCATTTCCCTGGGATAACCATTAAAAACACGTCTATCTTCTCTTCTTTCTTTCTTTCATTTGCTCACTGAAACCAAGTAGTGTTTTCGACCTCATTCAAAATGAAATATTCCATTATTCATGAGGTATTAGCAGGAGACGTTAAGCAATTTTATCGTCCCTTATTTCTTTCTTTCTAACCAAATCCCCGTCTTACAAACATTTTTCTTCAGGCTACCAGATGAATATAAATAAATATACTGTTTAATAAATAAACGGAGTGTCTACTCAAATACGAGTATCCACTAAAAATAACGCTTAAATAATAAGTATTATCTTGAATAACAATATAAAATAATAAAATAAAATAATAATAACAACAACAATAATAATAATAATAATAACTCGCCCAATCCCCGTCTTACGAACATTTCTCTTAATAATAATTTAAAAATAATTCAACAGATAATGTTATTTTATTTATGGTAACTGAATCTTTGGCGATAGCTTTATTCAATTTCGTTGATAAAAGGCCGCTTTATCGCAGTCACCATATCTTCTCTGCCTTATGACCGGAATCAAAGCTGGTATTTTTTCTCTCCTCATTTTATATGGGAGAAGGCGTCGGATACCGGTGATTCCAACCCTGCGGCAGTACCTTCCTCATTGCACTAAGAGAGGTGGAGGTCAGTGTAATATCGATGCCATCGTGACAGTGGTCGCGGTGATTAAGCAATTTTTTTCCTTGGTCCATATGCACGCGTATAGGTAACCCACGTAAAAAAAATGACCTTGTGTGACAACCTGCCTTAGTGGGGAGGTCGGGTAAATAAAATCGATTTTTGACCTTTCGGCTAGGATCAAAGTTTAGTATATGTCCTCGAGCGGAAAAACTACATTTCATCTCTCAATTGCGTCTTCGTCTTCAGAGAGAGAGAGGTGGGGAGAGAGAGCACAATTCAGTTGTGTGTCTGTCTGCAGACACAGCGCAAGTGAAAATATTATAAAGAGGTGCCCGAAACAGCTGTTCGCGCCAATACCTCCCTCATTGCATTGATTACCAGCGAAACCGACGTTTGCGGGAGCTGGGCTGTTTATTAACCTGGCCCGGTGGTACCCGCCCGGGATCCACACATCAAACTCACCTTGTGTTACATCCTGCCAGTGTGGAAGCGGCAAGAAAATACAATAGCTTCTCGGTCTTTTGGATAAGATCAAAGTGTAATAACTGTTCCATTCAGTTTAATCTGATTCTCTCTCCCTACACTTCTCTTTCTTTCTTTCTTTCTTTCTTTCTTTCTTTCTTTCTTTCTTTCTTTTACTTAGAATTCACATTTCGCTGAAACCAGGTAGTAGTTTTTCCTTCTTCCCACGCGATCGAAACAGAATAGTCCATCATTTATGAGGTATTGGCAGAGCGTAAAGGTCGTGCAAATTAACGAACGGAAAAACGTACATAATTATAATACGATAATAACACAAAGAAATGGAAGAAGGACGATATTTTTTTTTTTTTTTGTCTCAGAAAGCTTTCTTTTAAGCACGGACCATGTTTCAAACAGATGGAATGAGTTATTTTTTATCTTCGTGTGTTTCTTTTCTTCCTTGCTCCTATGAAAGAATAAAACAAAACAAGAGGAAATGCCATTTTTGTTTTCTTTCATTCCATTTTAAATGTATTTTTTTTCTTTTTTTTTTTCGATTCTTTCTCTTCTTTAAAAAATAAAAAAATCGTTGGGTATGGCTGTAAGATTTATAAAATGCTTTCACATTATTTAAACTGTATATATTTGGTCTATTGTCCTCATTTTGTTGTTGTCATCACAACATTTCAGCTTTTGTTCACTCTGGCCTTCCTCTGTATATCGAAATGGATAAGCTAAAGGAAATTCTGAACTGAACCCTTTATAACCATCGGAGGTAGACACTCTTCACGTTTTCGGGATATCATCTAATTCTTATTTATGTTCAGTTATTGCTAGCAAGTACCCACTGCCCGACCCAGGGATTGAATTCACATCCAATATGACACCATATTCACAAACCAATGCTTTTACCCACTAGGCTGCTGATTAAGTTTCAGCTGTTGACCCACTTGGCTGCTGATTAAGTTTCAACTTTTGACCCACTGGCTGCTGATTAGGTTTCATCTGTTGTTGCCGGCTGTCAAGTTTTGAATGCTACCGTGTAGGTTACCCAGATCGATATAAACTTGAGGAAGGCCGAAGAAAACGTTGTGATGACAACAATAAAGATGAGGACAATAATCCAAATATAAATAGTGTAATATGATAATTCATCATCTCATAAAGTCAGACACAACCTAGTAATATTTCGACGAGCAGACCCTGTATTTTCTGCAGTCACGTTTGTATTGTTTTTTTTTTCTATTTTGCCGAGTCCCGCTCAATAAAAATTATTATCAATTATTAATTCTTACTAAAAAATTTTATTGCTAAATTTTCTTATTTCCTCTTCCAGAATAAAAAAAAAAACACTTCTTGTGTTTAAGTTGAGAATCCTTAAAACGTAAAAAACGCAATGTTATCTCCCCTTCAACCCAAATTCAGACATCTTCATTTTTTGTGTTTAATTTTATTTTAAGACATTTTAGGCTTTTGCCGGGAAAGTTGACAATATTAACTTAGGATACCCCGGGCAGTCTTCTCAATCGGGAAGAAGCTGGGGCCATTATCCAGCGCCTGAGGCGTCCCTAAAAGGTGAAGCATCAAGGGGTTTGAGCAATGTTCTACAGTATAGCCGGTAAACCCACATTAAACTAACCTGGTGTCACATTCGGTGGCAACGTGTGCGCACTGATAAATACCTTATTGTAATTTGTAAGTCACTGAATAGTCGGGTCATCTCCACTGGCTTACCTTTGATGCTCGTCAATTTTATCTTTATTCTTGCTATTCACGTTCGTTTTATGGACCTAGTTATATTTGCTTACAGTTATACATATGAAAATATACCCGTGTACCAAAAAATCGCGTTGTAAAGGAAAAACAATATTAAATTTACGTGGCCGAGAGGTCAAAGCACGTCAGATGTAATGGTTTCTCCTAGGGGACGCAGGTTTCAGTCCTGTCGGTAACCTCACCAAGTTCTCTACTGCCTTAACCAGGTATTGAACTCACAACTCTCTTTAGACCCTATCACTGGATCTAATCAACGCCTTTATCCACTGTGCCACGTATCCTTAAGGAGAGGAATTAACAGGAGATAACTGATAACTGACATCCATTAGACATGGCACGTGGAACTAGAACAGTCTACCCCAGCAAGCAAAATAAATGGTTCAGTTCGACATTCCAACCACCTGAAGAAGGCCAGAGCGTACAACAGCCGAAACGTTGTGATAAATATAGCAACAAAAATGAGGACAATAGTCCGAATAATGTAAATAGTGATATTTAAAATGCGATTGTTTTCCAAAATTCACCTTTTTGGCAAGGATCAAAGAGTTATATCACGGGAACCCTTATTTTCAATTGGATCCTTTCACATTCACGGACAAGCTTTTCACTTCACAAGTAAAAATTTGTAACTTTCAGATGAAAACAGCAATTTTTTGCTGAAAATGATGAACGCTACAATATTTGTCTTGAAATAAACAACATCCTGATGATGACATTGTGCTAATGTCGAAAGTACTCGGAATAAATTATATGTATCAATTCGGTAATTTTCTCTCTTCCTTTAATAATGACACTAAAAAGCTTGTCTGTGAATATCAAAGGATTCAATTGAAAATAAATAGACAAAGGTTGTCTAAATTATACAATGAATCATGTCTCAATGAAAACATGCGGCCAAAATATACGCAATATATATATATATATATATATATATATATATATATATATATATATATATATATATATATATAAGACAATACGACCTCAGCAGCAAAACAAAGAGACACTTGTTTTTGTTTTTTAATTTGCTTTTATTCATTTCAACGCAACTTTTAAATATTTATTTATATATACGTTTTAGTTTAAGGCTTTTGTATGCCACATTGTTTCAGTATCAATTTAGACAGAAAAAGTAATAAATCCAAAATATCTCGGTTGTATAATTCTCTTGCTAATATGGATTTTGTCGAAAGATAATCCTTTTTTCCGATGATGCTGATTAATTGACTAAATATTTACCATTCTGTCTGATTTTTTGCCCACACCCAAATCAAATATATGGAGGACGCTGCTGTCTTTTCTGACACCAAAACAGCCAGACGATCCGCACATACGATTTGAATGGGAAATGCTTCTGCAGAAACGACCACACATTTTTGAAGAGCCGAATACAGAGAACTGGTGCACAGTTTACCACAAGGTCCTGAAATGACTCTTCTCAGGATTTGAGTTCAGAATTGTTGTCCTCCAAGACCGGTTACCACCCAAGTTTAAAGTACCCGCTATGACCTGCTATTTAACCATACCTGTGTAGGGTGATAGATGGATTCATATCCTTTCCAAGAGTGTTAGCATGTAAGTGAATGTAATAAACTCGAACTGAAATTCGAACTCGGCACTCCGATTCTTCAATCCGTGCCGCTATACATTACACCACCGTGCCTACACACATATGCACGCATGAAAGCGCACATACACACACACACACACATGGAGGCACGTTGAAGTAATAGATTCCAGCTTGGATAGAGGAACTTTCCTCGATAGTACTTTATGAATTTAAGCGCTGTACTAGATTGGCGGTAAGGTCTCATTATTTTACCGTTGCAATGTCTAGACGTAACCGTAGGTTCTATGCTAACAGTTTCTTCTATCGCACTTCTCGCTTGTGGAACTCTCTTCCGGCTTCCAACGTGGAAAGCTAATCAGAACAATTACCATGACAATATTCATAGAAAATCACAAGAAAGATACGTTACGGCGTCGGGAAAACGACTGAAGCCGGGATACCAGGTCAGGACGAATAACACTGCAAATTCTTCATTGTATTTTATCAAGAATCTCTAAATACATAAGCACCACTAGATTCGACAGCAATATTCAATGCATCAACGAATAATAGACTTCTGAATATGTCTTTCAATATATTAAAAAAATATGCCTATCAAGATACAGTGTAACCCGGATATAAGAGACCCGGATATAAGAGAAACCCGGATATAAGTGAGATTTTCTCTGGTCCCAAAATAGAGCCCATACTTACCTAAACAAAATAGACCAAACCCGGATATAAGAGAAACCCGGATATAAAAGAGATTTTCTCTGGTCCCAAATTAGAGCCTGTGTTAATGTATATAAAATAGACAAAACCCGGATATAAGAGAAATCCGGATATAAGAGACTTCTTCTCCGGTCCCGACAACTCTCTTATATCCGGGTTACACTGTATTAAAAAGTATACCTTAAAAAAAAAAACAGGAAAAAAACGTGCTGAATTGCTATATAATTTAAATCCTCCTACATGTCAGTGAAAGCCGTATTGCTTTTTCATAGATGAGGAGGAGACTTGAAGCAACAGAGATGTGATTCTACAGAAGGATGCTGAGAATAGCACAGACGTTGCATGTGAGCAGCAAAGAGATTTTAATGAAAATGGGATGCGAAAGAGACTTTGTACTAGAATCAGTTGAAATTTCTGAAACACATAATAAAGAAAGTAGGCTTGGTGTATTTGACACTCACAGGATATATTGAAGGCAAAAGGAAACAGCGGGTAAGCTTGTGTAAATGAATAACAGTATTAGGATTGGAATAGGTAATAAAGGGACAAAAAATGCTTAGAGATGCAAAAGGGAAGTTGTGGATAGCCATGTGCTGAAGGGACACAGCACATAGAAGAAAATTCTTGGTCCCCGAGACAAGCTTGCTATACCTGGGGCTATCAAAAGGGTCTGTCCTCGGTATGACGATAAACTGCATCCGACAGCAAGGGCTCTGATCAGGAGGTTTTAAGGAGCATGCAATCACCTCTTAATTGCAGTTGTTTCCGGGTGTGTCCTGACCCGGGTTGGTAGCACTTATTAGGGCCCCAACTATGAGCAAATAGCCAACGCCTAAACTGGGGTAAAAACACTATGAAAATATTAAAAAAAAACTTATACTAAAAAATACCAGTAATACATTCTCATAGTAAAAAAAATGACCAATACATAATTATTTCAAAAAATTACCGGCAATACATTTTTGTAAAAGAAATTACAAATGCTCTCAAGAAAATTAAATTTCGGTTTTAAATGACCCATAAGGTGTTAACATGCCGCTAAAAAAACAAACAAATCAAAAATGGTTCTTTCTTGCGACAAACCGATTAAAGAATACCTTTCCAAATTCTCGGTAATCCGTTTGGCCGGGCGCAATGATAAATGCGTCTGCGGCGCTGACAAACGAGATGACAGCGTCAATAATTATTTCAGCCCACACTTCCATCTAGACACTATCAACGATAGACTTTTTTTTTATTTCTTTCTTTCTTTGCTTGCTCTCTCTGTATTTGCTCTGCAACTTTACCATACCAGCGTGGCAACGCAAAAGCAGCGTGTTTTCATCGGCCATCATGTTTAACAACAATATTTACTAAGATTAACTTTGTACGACTCAAGCGTCAAACTAAAACACACACACACACACACACGCATACTCACGGCCATACACACGCACATAGATAGAGAATCGGCCAGAGAAACAGAGACGAAGAAGTTAATTGCAGTTTTCTCTGTCACAAAACAAAATGGATGAAAGAAAAGTTGTATTGCGCCAATACACTAAAAAGTGGAATCGTCTTGGACACCATGTTTTAAAATAATCAATATCTATCTATCTATCTATCTATCTATCTATCTATCTATCTATCTATCTATCTATGTTAGCGTCTATCTGTGTATCTTCTTTCTCTCCTCTCTCTCTCTCTCCCTCTCTCTCAGTCTGTTTGTATCTATTACCCTTCATAAATCTCTCCCTTACTATCTATCTATCTATCTATCTTAGCGTCTATGTATCTCTCTCTCTCTCTCTCTCTCTCTCTCTCTCTGTATCTATCTATTACACTTCATAAATCTATCCCTCTCTCCATCTATCTATCTATCTTAGCATCTATGTATCCCTTTCTCCCCCTCTCTCTCTCTCTATATATATATATATATATATATATATATATATATATATATATATCTCTCTCTTAGTCTGTATCTTGAAGTTTTGAGGGATAATGACGAGGTATTTAATGAAACAAGGAATTTATTTACAAGTTTACACATTTGGACTTATTAGTAGCTTGTTTTCAGGAAAAGGAATCAAATATTTAAAGTTCGTAGTTTTGATGAATTCTTAAGAAGAGAAAATGTTCATATTAAATCATCGGACACAAAGTAACATTCCGAAATGTTTAAAACAAATTGAGAGAGTTCGTTTTTCACATGGAAGTTATGTGATTTTATTCAAC
Source organism: Acanthosepion pharaonis (assembly GCA_903632075.3). Taxonomy (NCBI): domain Eukaryota; kingdom Metazoa; phylum Mollusca; class Cephalopoda; order Sepiida; family Sepiidae; genus Acanthosepion; species Acanthosepion pharaonis. Next base: position 82,273 of record CAHIKZ030000013.1, on the reverse strand, counting down.
ATGAATGAAAAGATATATTTTAATGTACTTTAGTTTGGAGTTGTTGAATAGAGTTCTATGAAATTGCTCTGCTCTCATTAGAGGCTGATGATGTAATTTGACACTGGCGTTATTCAGACCCGTGGAACTCTGGTTTTTTACTGCTTTTTTTCTCTCTGTCTTTCTCCGTCTATTAATATCAAAAAGCGATTTCACATCGGCTCATTACTTTTTTCTCAGTCTGTAAGACACTTCCTTTTCCATTGGTCAAAATAAATTTTCACATAGGCTCGTTATACTTTGCCTTGGTCTTGATGTTAGTATCTATGTATTCTCACTTGGTTCATTATTTATGCATCAGTCTGTTCATATCTACCTATCACTCTTCATAAGCAATTGAAAGATGAAGAAATATAAACATACAGAGAGTGTAAGGAAGAAAAAAGAAAGAAAGTAAAACTGAGATAGATAGATAGATAGATAGATAGATAGATAGATAGATAGATAGATGAACAGCCTGAAAGAGGGGGGAGAGATTTATGAAGAGTGATAGATATGACCAAACTGAGAGAATGAGAGTATGTGTGAGGGATATTTTGATAATGAACAGAGTGAGAATATCTACTAACAGAAATAAACACAGAAATAGATAGATAGATAGATAGATAGATAGATAGATAGATAGATAGATAGATAGATAGATATAAAACAGACTAATATAGAGAAAGAGAGACAGAGATCAATAGATAATGAACAGGCAGAATAGCTAGCTAGCTAGCTAGCTGGCAAGCTAGCAAGCTAGATAGATAGATAGATGAACAGAGAGAGAGAGAGAGAGAGAGGGAGGGATTTATGAAGGGTAATAGCTAGACACAGAGAGAGAGAGAGAATGAAAGCAAGATACATATATGTTAACATAGATAGATAGATAGATAGATAGATAGATAGATAGATAAGAACAGACTGAGATAGAAATATATATATATAGAGAGAGAGAGATAGATAGATAGAGAGAGAGAGAGAGAGAGAAAGAGACAGACAAACAGCAATAGATAGTGAATATAATGAAAATAGATAGATATAAACAAAGAGAGAGAGATAATTAAATGATATATATAGATATACAGACTGAGAGAAAAAGATTTATGAACAGACATATGAAAAGGAGAGATAAATAAATAAGATATAGTGAGAATAGATAGATAAGTACTAACAGAGAAACAAAGATAGAGAGAGAGAGAGAGAAAGAGCATAGAACAGACTGAGATAGATAGATAGATAGATAGATAGATATGAACAGACTGAGAGAGAGAGAGAAAGAGAAAGAGAAAATTATGAACTGAGATACAAACAGAGAAAGATAATAATCAGAATGAGAATACATAGATATTAACAGTTTGACATAGATAGATAGATAGATAGATAGATAGATAGATAGATAGATAGATAGATAGATAGATAGATAGGTAAAAATGTACTGAGATTGATAGAGAGAGATCAATAGATAATAAAATGAGTGAGAAAAGATAGATAGTTGCTAACAAATTGACAGAGATAGATTATGAACAGACTGAAATAGAGAGACCAATAGTTAAGGAATAGAACGAGAATAGATAGGTTGATAAAAGATAGCTAATAACAAACTAACAGCGGTAGATAGATACATAGATAAATGGTCAGATAGGTACATAAAATGGCTCATTAAATTCAAAACAGAAATTTTCTGTTATAATGAACATGTGAATTTCAAATATATATTAACAAAGAAAATGTGTGTCTCTTTGTGATACTCACATATGTGCGTGTGTGATGAGCCATTAGATTCCCAATGGCATGAATAATCAGAGGATTTCTTTATCATTTGTGTGTCAGTGAGTGTTAGTCTTGGGACAATATCATGAAAATGATTATCACTATCCAGGTTTCTAGCACACTGACTCAGTGATCTAATTATTATCTACTAAATATATAAAAGTGTAATGGTCAGACATACATTCTCAGGGGATTGTAAATATTTGCAATATTAAGGAAATAACAATATTCAACATTTAGAAAGTAATAATGTTCCATATTTGGCAAATAATAAAATTCAATGTTTAAAAAATAATAATTTTCAATATCCAAAAAATAATAATGTTCCATATTTGGCAAATAAGAATATTCAATTTTTAGAAAATAATAATGTTCAATATTAAAAAATAACAATATTCAATATTTTGGATATAATAATTTTCAATATTTAGGAAATAACAATATTCAATATTTAGAAAATAATAATGTTCCATATTTTAGCAAATAGTAATGTTCAATGTTTTTGAAAAATAATAATGTTCAATATTAAAAAATAACTATTTGATATTTTGGATATAATAATTTTCAATATTTACGAACTAACAATATTCAATATTTAGAAAATAATAATGTTCCCTATTTTGGCAAATAATAATGTTCAATGTTTTTGAAAAATAATAATGTTCAATATTAAAAAATAACAATATTCAGTATTTCAGATATAATAATTTTCAATATTTAGGAACTATCAATAATCAATATTTAGAAAATAATAATGTTCCATATTTGGCAAATAATAATGTTTAATATTTAGAAAATAATAATGTTCAATATTTAGAAAATAACAACATTCAATATTGAGGAAATATAATAGATATTTAGGAAATAATAATGATCAATATTTAGCAACTAATAATATTCTAATAATCAGAAAATAATAATGTTTATTTGGACTGATGTTCTCAACTCTGTTTTATTATTACAGTATTTTAGCCATCAGTTGTATTGTTCAGTTATTGCTCACGCTTTTTCCACTGAGTCTTCATCTGTGTAACCACATCCAGGTAATCTGCCACCAAAAATTGAACTTTACTAAAATAATCAAGGCAAGGCATCCCAAGAAATTCATGGGCAGTATAAAGGGTTCACACCCCTTACCCAAATTTTCTGAGAGACAAATATGCTAAGATGATAGGTCCTGATCTGGCATCTAGTCTACAATCACTATCCTACAGATGTGCTGTGGCCTCCCTCTGTCTTTTCTACAAATATTTTCACGGCAACTGTTCCAACGAACTACTGTCGCTGGTTCCTAGACTTTGTGAATTTAAACGAGCTGCCAGGCTGGCATCTCGATCTCACCCTTTCACTGACCAAACGGTTAAATGTAACCATCTCTTCTACTCAAACAGCTTCTTCTACTGCACTTCCTGTCTGTGGAACTCTCTTCCTCTTACTTGCTTCCCCAATGATTATAATCTTTAAATATTTAAGTGTAATGTCAATTGACATCTAACACCCTGAGCTTGTTCCCATCCTCTTTTATATCCTTTCCTTAAACACGTCTCTTTACTCTTGTTCTCAATCCTCTGTAACCCCTTGCGTGCTAGTGACACTCCCTCCTAGCTTGGAGTGAATTACCTTAAGAAAAAAATGTAAATGTTTTTGTTGCAAAGTAGATAAGGTATTCTATAATGAGTGAAGACAGATTTAATACACTTGTTCTCAATACATTCAGTTAAACTATAATAAAATTAACCTCTATGCAAATAAGGATCCGCAAAAAGCAAGCAATTAAACACTATATAATCACTCTTTGTATCTAAAAAGAAAATGCAAATTTAAATTTATACATATATATATATATATATATATATATATATATATATATATATATATATATATATATATATATATATATATATATATATATTTGTATTTAAGCAGCAATCCTTCTTCCATGCACATTTCATTGAATACAACAGACAAGGTGCTTTGATTTAGGTTTTTATACAATTTCTCATGCAATCTAATAATATTTTTCTTTTCAGATGATAAATTATATAAAAACTCTCCAAATGTTCTTTATTCCATGCGCTTTCGGCTACACATTTAGCCATCTTCAAAGATTAGATATTTTAACTGTTAAATAAAAAATAGTTTGTCGCATGTATGTATTTATATAATGTTTTCATTTTTCAAAACACGGTCAAGATATTGTGTCCATGTTCATAGTTGATATTATTAATTATTGTTTTTTGTTTTTATTAGTTCCATTATTTTTAGCCTTTTTTGCATGTAGATGATGCTATTATATTTGTTTTGTCAACAGGTATGTTACGAATAGTGTCCCGTAGGTCTCCATGAATATTTAAATGAGATCTAATTGAGCTATGGTCAGAAAGGTGTAGAGTGAGTCTGCATGTCAAACATGTTGTAGTGTGGCCTATATAATTATTTATGAATTTTAATTGATCAGGAATACAATTCCTTAATGGGCATTTAAATATATATATAAATATATATTTATTTATATTTATATATATATGAACACTCTCTACTCATTTCTAACCTAATATATATGATCACAGAATTTAAAATTTTGAAATGAGATTTTTACTGAGGAACACACACCCTCTAATTGAAAATTCTGGATCTGCCCTTGAAGTGGAAAGTGAAATATTCTACATGGCAGATTAAATAAAGGATTCAGTTTGAAATTCCTTGATGTTTACCCAGATCAACATATATCTTAAGACGGTATGAGGGCATAAATGCAAAGATGTTGAGATAATTACAATGATGATGAGGACAACAGTTCAAAACTAAATAATGTAAATAATGATAATTCTACATCCCAGAAATTAAAACTGAAATGAATTATTTGTAATTATATATGTTTCATTTTGGAGTCTGGATTCGTGTATCAAATAGTGGTGCTTAGGTTTGGTTTGGTTTGGTTTGGTTTGGTTTGGTTTGTTTTATGGCTTAACAACCTCAATGGGTTATATAATGCTGACAAAATTTTCATTGTTGGTAATATTTTTTTTTCAAAAATTTATTTCTGGTAATATTTTTGCCTTCAAGAAATCTATTTTTGGTAATATTTTTTCTAAAAATACCAATTTCTGGTAATATTTTTTACTTCAAATATGTATCACTGGTAATTTTTTTTTTTCAAAAATGTATTGCTGGCAATTTTTCTTATTGCTGGTAAAATATTTTTACAAAGTTTTTCTGATATTAAAAGCTATTTTCATAGAGTTTTAACCCCAGTTTGGTTTGGTCTGTTGTTTGGTTTGTTTTATGGCATATCAACACCTCAATGGGTTATTTAATGCTGACAATTTTTATTGCTGGTAATTTTTTTTTCAAAAATGTATTTCTGAGAATATTTTTTCTTCAAAAATCTATTTCTGGGAATATTTTTTTTTTCAAAATATCTATAACTGGAAATAATTTTTTTCAAAAATGTATAGCTGTTTGTATTGCTGGTAATTTTTTTTTTTAAGTATCGCTGATAATAATTTTTCCTGCAGAAAATTATTGCTGGTAATAATTTTTTGCAAAGTATTTTTGGTATTAAAACCTATTTTTACACTTTCACAGTATCTTGACCCAAGTTTGGGTGTTAGCTATTTGCCCATAGCAGGGACCCCAACAGGCACCACCACCCCAGGCCAGGGTAGACCTGGGAACACCAGCAACCAAGAGGTAGTTTCACACTCCTCAAAACTTCCTGACTAATGGCCACAGTGCCGAACAAAGTTTATCACCTTACCCAGGATGTAGATGTAGTTTATTGTCATACCCAGGACGGGGTGCTTAGGTATTTATCTGTTCTCAAATAGTGGGTTATAAAAACATAGGGTGAATGTATTGGATTCTCGGGCTGTTTTTGACATCTGAGTGTCCAAGAATATCATTTAGAACTGAACTGCTTGACTAGCCACACAGATGATTTGGTTATAGACCTGAAGGTTTATTTTTAAACAGCCATGATTTTAGGTAGAACTGATATTGGAGAAACTGCCCAGTGTGTCATAATGTTACCCCAAATCCTCTAAATCATCGCTCAGTTGCATCTCTGTCTTTGGGCAGAGTGCAGTTCAGTTGTGGCCATGTCCATGCAGATATGCAGCTAAGGAAAATAATGTTTTGAGGTGCTCAGCTGCCTGAGGTTGCACCATCTCATTGAACTAGAGGGGGAAATTGGAGGTTGCTACCGAAGCCAGGGCAAGTGGTAATTGTGGGCACTTGGGCAATTTTTGTACTTGGCCTAAGTGTACATGGTTGTGACCCCCACAATAAGGCCGATCATGTGTCACATCCTGTTTCAGTGGGGAGGCATGGGTAAATAACCCAAAGCCCTCCTTGTGTTTAAAGGCAGAGTTTTCCTTCTCTTAGGAAAGGTGGCATGTGACTGTGCAAGACAAAAAACAAGACTTTTGAAAGGGCAGATGAGTTTCTTATAGGAATCAAGAGCTAACATATATATATATATATATATATATAAAAGAAAAACAGACAACTTTAAGGTACCATTATAATAATTTATTTCACCAGAGCCCTTTTAAAGGACGCCAGATCATCAGATACCACTTCCCCAAAAAAAAAAAAAAAAACTGGGGCCAGTTCAGATCTAAATGATGATCTGGCATCCTTTAAAAGGGCTCTGGTGAAATAAATTATTATAATGGTACCGTAAAGTGGTCTGTTTTTCTTTTAAATATTAACTCTGAGTTTACATTGAGCTCTCAGGATTTCATCCTCTTTGGGATTACCCATACAGATTACAAAGTTCTTCATAATTTAATTATATATATATATATATATATATATATATATATATATATATATATATATGAATAAAGACAAAATAAAGATTGATGTTCAAGACTTGAAATCTCATCCTAACTATATATATATATTATATATATATATATATATATATATATATATATATATATTATATGGATGGGATCTCAAGTCTTGAACAGGACTGCATATTTGTTTTGTCTGTTTTTCTTTTAAATATTATTTACATTGAGCCTATATATATATATATATATATATATATATATATATATATATATATATATATATTCAAACCAGTCACAACATATATATATAATGCATTTAAACACAGGGTTCTGTTAAACACATATCTTTATCTCTCTCATGAGGTCACGTACAAAATCACAAGACTGCATTACAAATTTACAATCTGCATCTGCTATTCTGTGACTGCAAACTTTTATGTAAACATAACACAATTTCATCTTTGATGGTGAACATCTCTGTTGTAATGTCTATATAATCTCCTTGATGATGGCTCAAGTGGTCCAAAAGCTTAGACCGACGTAGTGTATAATAAAAATATATACAATATATAATGTTGGATAGTTTTTGTTTTTATTTTCTTCAGAAACTAAAGCCACTCAAGAAAGATTAGAACAGATCATATCAAACATAACAGACATTCATTGTCTGTTATATTTAACAATATATGTTTGAATATCTGTCTCTCTATCTATCTATCTATCTATCTATATATATATATATATATATATATATATATATATATATATATGTGAAGAATATATAGAAAATAAGAAAGAACTCGTTAGGTAAATAATCCAAAGTTCTTTAGTATTTTTGCTATTATTTTTAAAAAATAGTGCTCGATACAAAAAGTAGAGCATAAATATAATTATTTATTTAAAATATGATTCAACATGCTACATAAGAGTTCTCATGTTTCAAAACAAGAGTGAAATTTTTTTTGGAATCCAAAATAATTCTGCTTGAAGATGGAACAGAGCTTAGTAATTTAATTCAATTTAATTCTAATAATTATACTGAAGTTTTCGGCTCTTGTTTTGAAACATGAGAACTCTTATGTAGCATGTTGGAATCATATTTTTAAATAAATAATTATATATATATATATAAGGCTAGGATGAGGGTCTCAAGCCTTGAATGGCAACCTTCTGAGACACAGTGCCCCAATAAAAATACTCATTGGACTGGAACTACCATGTGATTTGGGTAGCAGGAAGGGTATCTGGCTTGTATAACCCTGCCTCAAATCATGCTTTGTGCAAGATTAATCTTGGTCCTGCCTTAACAAAAAGACATGTCTATGTACAGATGTATGTTAGACTGACAGACAAGTCAAGAGATGCCAGTCTGCTAATTAATTATATAGCCAGAGGTACACTAGGGCATTAGTTCAAAGAAGATGAAAGAAAATCAACCCAAAAATTAAACACGCCTCAACGATTTTCAATTCCAGTTCTGATGACCATTGTGTATATATCTGCACGCATGCATGCAAACACACACACACACACACACACACGGACACAATCGCACACACATGCACACACCAAATCCTGAAAGAAATATACGTCTATCTTTATGTTCATTGCATTTTTAGTTTATATTCTCCTAATATTAAGTTTGCATAGCTTTTTTTTCTAGTTTTTATGTAATTATAGTTATTTTGTTTTTAGTTGTTTTTGTTTTATATTGTGCAGTTTTTATTTATCTTTTATTTTTTATTTTTTTTATTATAAACAGTCTAAGGGAGACAACTCTCTTTTTTTTTTTTTTTTTTTTTACCCAATATTTTTTTGTAATTTAATTTTTGTAATTTCTCTCTCCCTCCTCCTCTCACTCTCCTTTACCCTTTCCCTTTCTTTCATTCTTTCCCTTTTTCTTTTTGTTTCTATTTTATGCTTTGTTGGACAGATCTTATAGTTTCTTATTGAATTATTTATTTTGTCTTTCATTTATTCTCTTTCTTCTTTTTCTTCTTTTTCTTCTTTTTCTTCTTTTCTCATTTTGTTGACATCAAATGAAAGTCCCTTTCTTTTTCCTCTTTTTTTTACATCTTTTATTTATTTATTTATCTTTTCAAATCAAAACCTTTCCTTAAAACCTCTATTTATTATTGACATTTGTTAAAAATATATTTCCACCATATTTCTTATTTACCATTACCACTGTGTAATAAATCTGCAAGGTTAACCATATCTTCTTCTATGTGCCTTGTCCCTTCAGAACGTTGGCGATCATGGCGCTCCACAATTTCCTGACTTTTGTAGATCTTACTAAACTTTATCTGTTTGTTAATTCTTCCAAATCCTGTTCTGCTATCCATTATTCAAGCTCACTAAGAAGCTTTACTTCTGTCCCTTTTGCCTTTGATCTGCCTTGTGAGTACCAGATTTTCCAAGTCCTCTTTCCTCATTATGTGTCCTAGAAATTTCAACTGTCTCTTACTCATAATAAGTTTCTATTTAGTTTCTCTAAAACTTTGTCAAATATTCTGTCCATATTGTCCTTAGCATCATTCTGTAGAAAAACATTTCTATTGCTTCAAGTTTCTTGTTCATCTTTGAGGAGATTGTCCAGCATTCACAGCCATAGAGAACAGAAATCAGATAATGGTTTAGTACACTTTTTGCAAAGCAGCACAATATCAGACATATTCGTCTTTGAATTATAGCTTAAAATACTAATGATTAGATGACGACTCAGTATCATGAAAACTTTGAAAAAATCTTGTCTTCTTGCTATCTCTCCTAAACTCTGTTCTGCCATTCTTCAGTTCTCAGCTTGGTATCTATGCTGATGGCACAACCATTTACTCCTGTCTTGATAGTAAATCGGATCAGTTCGATCAAGTCAAATTGACAGCTGATGCAAAAAATAACCAACAGTCTGTTGTTAACTGGGGCAAAGAATGGCTTGATAATTTTAATGCCTCCAAAACTAAACTGCTCTCTTTTAGTCCTCTGAAAAACATCTTCCTTCCTTCCATGACTGATACTAACCTCCGTTAGAGTGGCTCGTTGCACCTTCTCGGGCTAACATTCTTAGCAGACATGAAGTGGAAAGATTATCCATTGCTAGGTTTGCAGCAAAAAAAACTTGATTCATTGTGTTGTGCTTGACAATTTTTCTCTCTTGAATCTATCTTACATATTTATAAGTCTTAAATTTGTCCATGTTTTGAATATTGTGGCCACATATGGCCTAATTCTCCTGTTGTATATTTAGTGATTCTTAATAAAATTCAAAGAAGAAACAGCAATATTATTGGTCCTGACCTGGCATCTTGGCTTCAGGCACTTTCTCACCACCATAAGGCAGCTTCCCTGTGACTTTTCTATAAATAATTTCATGGTAATTTCTCGGATTAACACTTTGCTATCATACTTAGACTTAGGTCTTATAATTCACAATTGAATTGGCTAGATGTAACCATAAGTTTTATGCTAACAGTTTCTTTTCTTGTACTTTCCACTTATGGAACTCTCTTCCAGCTCCATGCTCTCCAGCCAACATTACTCTTCAAAAGTTTAAATACACTGTCAATCATTATCAGCTGTCTTCCTGATTACTCTTCTATTATTCTCACTCCTTATTAAATGGTTCACTTTTTTCTTAGTATTTCAGCCTCAGTAACCCTTTGTGTCTTAGTGACTTTATTACCTTGCTTAGGGTTATATCATTAAAGAAAGAAAATGACACAAGCTCATTAGGTAGGTTATGTGTTGTTATGTTCTGTTTCCTCTTGCACTCAGTATGTCCTCTGAGTGTCTAATTTTCCAAGCCTACTTTCCTTATTATATGCATTAAAAACTTTCAACTGTGTCTTTTTGATGTTAAGAATGACTAACCTTTTTCTTTCCATTTTCTTTAAAATTATGTAATTGCTCACGTGTTCCGTACATGATATTCTCAGCAGCCGTCTGTAGAATCATATGTCTGTTGGTTCAATTCTTTTCTTCATCTGTGAGGAGATTGTCCAGCTTTCACTGCCATATAGGAAGACTGGTAATATGTAGTTCAGTACACGACTGAAGCTATATTACTACTACAGCCTTAGGCAAGGTTGTATTCTACTTTTTCTATATGTCATGTCACTTCAGGATTTTGATGATCATGACTCTCCACAATTTCCAATTTGTTTTAGCTCTTAATAAATTTTGTCTTTTTCTTATCTCCCTTAAACCCTGTTCCACCATTCATTTACAAAACCTCGCTAGGCATGTTGTGCGTTATTTTCCTTTGTCCCTCTTGGTGTTAGATATTCTAAGACTTCTTTCCTCATTGTGTACTCTACCTGATGTTAATTATAAGCGTCCTTTTTGTATTCATTTTCTCTAAATCTAAAATTTCGTCGTTGCTCAAATGTTCGCTGCATGGTATTCTCAGCATCCTTCTGTAGAACTATATATCTGTTGCCTCAAGTGGCTTCTTCATCTGTGAGAAGATCGTCCAGTATTCACTGCCATGTAGGGGGACCGATATTACATAGCAGATCAGTGTTCTTTCTTTTTTGTTTCTAATCACATTTTCCTGTTGCTTAATACTTTGGTTAACTTTTGGAAGGTACCATTCGCTATTTCAATGCAAACGCTATGAAAACTCATCAAAACAATTGCCATGAAAACTCATTAAAACAATTACTATGAAAACTCATCAAGCAATTGCCATGAAAACTCATCAGGCAATTGCCATGAAAACTCATCAAAACAATTGCCATGAAAACTCATCAAGCAATTACCATGAAAACTCATCAAACAATTACCATGAAAACTCATCAGGCAATTGCCATTGTGACGGTTACACACCTGGTCCAGTGTCGGATCCTTTGGTTACGGCGCCAACGGTGACGTCGCTCCTCCTGGTCGCTCCTCCTGGGTCCAAGCGTGCCGCTCCAACCCTTTGGTCAGATGATCACCAGCCTCGCCTTTCCCGACTCGCTTCCAATACCTGGTCACTAAAGCAACTATACCGATCTCCGGTCTGTCTACCCACGCTGTGTTTAGATCTTAGACAGACGGGACCAGCAGGGATCGGGGCCGATACAAGTTGAGTCCGACGGGGGTGGCAAAACACAAATAAAATAAAAACTCACGACACCAAACAAAATTGCTGATAAAAAGGGTAACAACCTTTTATATCTTAAAGTCCGTTACATAAAAACAAAAGTGTTCTCATTTCCCGACCCGCTCTGTGGACTATGGCACCAAGCTTCTATCACACAATAGAAAAATGTCGAATTACCTACTTTCTAGAATCATGTATGTATGTCGGAGTGTGGTTCAGTTCGACACTGGGGCTAATTTCTATCGATCATTCGCAGTTGATTCTTCTCTCCGACTTGAGTTGTATTTCTTCTTCTTCGTCTGTTTGGGCTGGTAGTTTTCCTGTTTCAACTTGGTGGAAGATTTCTTGTTTCAACTTAGCCGCAACTCTCTGTCGTCTGAGGTGGTCTCTTCTCACTGCCGTCCGGAGCTGAACTTTAACTTCTCATCGACTTTCGGCTTGTCTGCAGCTCCAATTCTTCTCAGGCTTTCAGGCAATCTTCTTCTTCATCTACTTGGGCTGGAAGTTCTTCTTGTCTGAGGGTTCTTTTTTCTCGCTGCCGTCCGGGGATGAACTGATTTTTGTCGATTGGGGCCCTGCTTTTATTGACGCCGCAACAAACTGGGGTGGGTCTGTCGGCGTCAGGGTTTTCTCGATAATTCCAAAACTGCATTAATTCTGTCTTCTCCATTATCGCTATTGTTTTCGCCCCTACTTCCTCGCAGTACCTTTGGTGGGCGGCGCACATCCATCTCTTTAGTCTCTCGTATGTCAGGTGACCGCTTTTCAACCAATCGTTCCTGATCGAGCATTTCTTTCCCTTTTCTTCCGCAGGTCACGTGATCGTATTCGACCAATTGTTATTGGTCGAACATTTCTTTCCTTTTCTTCCGCAGGTCACGATCGTATTCGACCAATTGTTATTGATCGAACATCCTCTCCCTCTGTTTGCGGGCGTGGTTACATCGTTCTTGTTTAAAAAAAAAAAAATCCAATTTTTCCTTTTTGCACGTACGCAAAATGACAATCTTTAGCTTTCTCTCACCTGGACTTTGTCAAACAGCCCGCTGCTAATTAGTCTTGACTTTAGAAAGGATCTTTTCCGCCTTCTTGGCGCCCTCTGTGAGCCAAAAGCAATTGTCCCTCTTTTTACCTTTTGTTTTTCCTGATAGTCGAAAATCTTAATTATCTACATTGAAATGTCTCTACTTTATTAACGTGGGTGTCCAATTCTTAACAGGTCAAGATCTGTATATCGTTCCACCGGTAACTCCCCAACCCAAAAAACACTTTTCTCTGCTTAAAAATTTTCATTTCTATTGTTCTAAACCAAATTGATAAGGAGTCTCTCCACGCAAAAAGTCGGTCAGATGCTTTTGACGATATCTGGTCTACATCAGCGGCCCGTTTTGATATCATGTCTTTTTTCCCTTTCTTTCTTCTTATTATTTATAATTCTATTCTTCCAATTGTCTTTCGAAAATCGGCCAAGACGCTGACCTAAATCTCTTTCTGACTCCTATCTCCACCCTCAATTGGGTCATGCATCATACAACTCTTTTTCTCTCTTCTTCTTTCTTTTTCTTTTTTTTTTCTTTTTTCCTTCTTCTTCCCTTAAGATCGTCTAGTACAATCTTAGTGAATTATTTTCAACTCAGTTATTTTCCGTTTTAAAAAAATCAACAACCTGTTTAGTAACCGAGTAAGAAAAAATTAAATCATATTTCTATGAATATTTCTAATAATGCAAGGTGCCACAATCCTCCCTAACCGATTTGTCATTTACCCGTAAATGACACCTAAACCCAATTACATCATTTAACATGCACCATGCATTTGTCTCATGCAATTCTATTCTACTTTCTAACATGCAAGGGTAATGTTCTTTCCATTTTCTTTTTGTTCTACATGCAATGAAATGTTCTTTTCATTTTCTTTTTGTTCTTCATGCAATGAAATGTTCTTTTCATTTTCTTTTGTTCTACAGGCAATGTAATGTTCTTTTCATTTTCTTCTGTTCTACATGCAATGAAATGTTCTTTTTTCATTTTCTTCTGTTCTACATGCAATGAAATGTTCTTTTCATTTTCTTTTTGTTCTACATGCAATGTAATGTTCTTTTCATTTTCTTCTGTTCTACATGCAATGAAATGTTCTTTTCATTTTCTTCTGTTCTACATGCAATGAAATGTTCTTTTTCATTTTCTTTTGTTTTACATGCAAGGTAATGTGTGTGTGTGTTTGTAGGTGCAGATGTGTTCACTAGGGTTTGTTCTTCTTGGTCAATGTTTTCCTCTCTGCCGTGGGAGGTTTTCCCGCCGCACGTGGTGGTCTCACGCCAGCCTCCTCCATTGGTCTTTCAGCAATTTCTTCGCCAGTCCTGTCTGAGTAAGGAACACTGCTCGGCATCTCCCTCTCGAGTTGCTGCATGCTCACTAGACTGTCGTTCGCTAATCTTCTCTTACTCTTAATCTTCCATATTATTACACCCCGATGGCTATAACTAGGAATGTACCCATCACTATTGACCAACTTATCGCGATCTGCTCATCGTCTTCCCAAGCTACACCTTCGTCTCCCAACGCACTTAACTTATCCCTTAAGTGATCCATATCGATCTTTTCTATTGGCTTCATTAATACTGGCATCTTATTCAAGGTGACATTAGAGAATCTCTTTACTATCGGCTCCCATAATTCTGTACAATTGACTAAGCCTCTACCAATCATCTCTACGAGTGAATCTTTTCTTCATACCTTTCTTCCATCTGGTAATAGGGGGCAAGGAGATGGACACCCCAACCGCCGAACATCCCATGGGTAGCGACACCAGGGATAACGGTGGCCTTATTCTTAATGTCCTTGTGGACTCTCCCCACATACCCTAGACAGGCTGATATGTTTCTGGGTGGCTACTGCCCACACCCGTCTGAAACACTGATAGCTTGTGGTAATGCCGAGTTTGTTAATACCTCTACTTGGCAGATTCTTTTGATTCCTTCCCCCTCCCTTCAAACAATTCTAGTATGCACAGTCTGCGGTTACCAGTTTTATAGATAGGGCTTAACGAGGTACAAGTCCCCAGGGTATCATCTCTACACCTTCTAGCTTCTTCAGCTGATAGCAACATGAATTTCGTTCTCCCCAATTTAATGCTATGTAGTCTGCTTCCACCTTGTACCTTGCTATCATTCCTGAAATGTAACAAATTCTCTTGTTGTTATTCTTCACAATCACTTAGTCTCGCTCGACTCATCACTCAATCATTTCATAACTTTTCTCTAGTTCGGCTCTTCCCTCCTCTAACTAACCCCTAGCAGACAGAATGGTCCGGTCAGGGTGTGTGTGGCGCCCACTCTAAAGGTCGTACTTCATGACACCACTGGTGGCCAATCAATAATGCCAATGATCTTCTTCCGTCCCTTGTGAGGTGCAGCCCATGACTCCATCCCTCCACTCACATCTACCATAGTCAGCCAATAGGATTTTGATGAGCCAGTGTCGTTATCTGTCGACACTAAATGCTTCTATTCTGCACAGCCCTTTTGTTCTACTGAGATTTGGGGTTCTTCTCCTCCCTGATCTCATCTTCTGAGGTGATTCCTGTTCAACCTCTAACCTTCTTTCTGTGTTTAACTCCTGTCCAGAAGGTTTTTTTGTCCTCTTCTTCATCCTCTGATTCTTCTTTTTGTTTAGAGTCTTCGCCTTGAATGTCTTCAATACCTCTCGACTCTATGTCTAAACTTCTCCTGTTCTTTATCCTTTCCCTAAGCTGGGAAAGGGGTATTCGATCCTCCTCCTCCCACTCGCTGGGTCCTTCATCCTGTTCAGGGTGTCTCTTTTTAGAGCCTTCGACTGCCTGATTGGACCTCTTCGTCTTTTTCTTCCTTTTCTTCGGACATGGGGTGTGATGGCGATCTCACGGGGTCTTCTCTGCACTGACTCAGTCGACGACTGAACATCGCTAATCCCCGCTGAGGGTTCCAACTCTGTCACTCGGACTGCTTCGTTTATCTGGTCAAGTCGACCTATCTCATCATCTTCTTCGAGTCTTCCTCCGTCTCCATTCCTTCCGGTTCAACCAGAGTTACCTTCCTTTTCCTTGTCTTCTTAGGCCTCGGCTCTGCTCATTTCCAGGTTAGCTATTTCAGCCTTCTTCAGATCATTGGCATGAACCCTCCTCGCTCGTCCTGCCACTTGATCCCATATTACATATGATACTGGGCCCGTCTGCTCCACTATCCGGTAGTACGGTTCCCATCTCTGGTCTAGTTTTCCTTCTCTCTGGTGGATTTTATAGTAGACAGGGTCTCCAACCTTCAATTCTACCACCTTTCTTTCAGCATTCACCCTTTCATTTCTTTTCTTCTGGGCCCTCTTTATTCTTCTTCTGGCCTGTACGAATATCTTATGTTGCTGTTCCAGCAATAGTTGATGATGATCTTCTCCCATATACCTTCTTTCGGGGCTTCAGTAGGTTATCTACAGGCAGGACCACGTCTCTGCCAAACAACAAAAAATAAGGAGAAAATCTGGAGGTTTCGTTTATCGTAAACCTCACGGCCGCCAGAGCCTGCGTCAAATACAAGTCCCAATTTCCAGTGTTTTCTCTGACCAACTTGGCCAATACATCTCCCAAGGTTCTATGAAACCTTTCCACTTTAGCATTTCCCTGGGGGTGATATGGGGATGTTTTATGTGCTCTACATTCAAACCTGTCAAAACCTCTCTCATGATGCTGTTCACATTCTCCGTGCCATTATCTGTTACCAATTGCACAGGGGCACCATACCTAGGGAAGATTTCACTTATTATCAACCCGGCCACAGTTCTGGCCTTCTTGTCTGGTACTGCAAATGCTTCAGGCCAATTTGTTAGCCAATCGACAAAACTCACTATATAGTTGTTTCCTTGTGCAGTTTCCCCATATGGTCCTGATACATCCATACTCACTTTCTCGAAGGGGAAGTTTGGTACGTCTGTTTCCTCCAAGGGTGCCATTTCCTGCCTTCTGCTCTGCGACTGGCACACTACACAACTTCGAACATAGTTAGTGACTTCTCCGTACAGTTTGGGCCAATAGTACTTTCTTCCTATGAGATCACATGTCCTATCAATTCCCATGTGACCCAACCTTTCGTGGCACTGTTCCAATATCTCTGGTCTTAAACTTTTGGGCACATACAACTTGGGTTTGACTTCTTCATCCCTTCCTGAGAGATAATACAGCCTTTCCTCTATTATGGCATACTTGGTGGTCTCTCCTGACTTCACCTTCTCTCTCAGAGCAGCTATTTCACTGTCTGATTGCTCCTTCTCAATTCCTTCTGTCCAGTAAGGATCGGTTATTATCTGGGCGTCCCCTTCTTCGTCCGATTCTAATATAGGGCGATCTTTTTAGCTTATTAGAGTTAATTACTCCTATTCTATAGGCTTTATCATCTACTCCCTGTTCTACCCTTACAGATCTTTCTTCCAGTTGTTTCGGTATTCTTGAGAGTAAATCTGCGCACGTGTTTTCCTTTCCTGCCAAATACTCTATCTTACAGTGGTAGCCACTTAACTTAAGTGCCCACTGTTGAATTTTCTTATTATTTGTCCACTCTGCCTGCAATAGGTACTGCAGAGGCTTGTGGTCTGTCTTTATAGTGAAGACCGCACCATTTAAATAGTAGTCCAGTTTTTGGAGAGCATACATGATAGCATATGCTTCCCTCTCTATTACTGGCCACCTCTGTTGTGTCTCTGAGAGCTTATGGGAGAGGAAGTATATCGGTACTTCCTCTGGTATGCCTGGCACTGGTCCTTCCTTATCAGGACACGGCTGGGTAAGTACTGCCCTACACACTGCTCACTGGCATCCGTGTATAATATCATGGGCTTGCTGAGGTCTGGATACGTCAGCAGTGGAACGGTTGTCAACTGTTCCTTTAGCGAATCAAATGCTCGTTGACAGTCCTCTGTCCACTTGAACCTAGCGTATTTCTTCGTCAGGGCCACTATGGTATGGCAATTCTTGAAAATGCCGGGACGAAGCGTCGGTAGTAGCCTATAGCTCCTATAAAACCTCTTACCTGCCTCACTATCTTAGGCTCTGCATTTCCTTATGATCTTTACCTTTATCCATGTCGGGTTTAATACCGTCTCCGTTTATGACGAAGCCTAAATACCTAGTTTCTTCCCTCAGAAACTGACACTTTGACAATTTCAATTTTAATCCGTGTTTCCTCAACCTTCCCAACACCTGTCTTAAATGAAAAAATGTTGTTCCACTGTCTCCGAAAATATCAAGATATCGTCTAAATACGCCATGGCAAAGCTCTCGTATCCTCCTAACACTATTGACATTAGCTGTTGGAAGACTCCTTTTTTAGCTAAACCGAATGGCATCACTTGAACTGAAACAGTCCCAGGTGACACGCGAATGCGGCCTTCTCCTGTCAGCCTCATCCAGGGCTACCTGCCAATACCCGGACCTCAAGTCCAACGTAGAGAAGTACTTTCTCCTTTTTAATAATGCCAAAATGTCGTCTATCAATGGCAATGGCACCGCCAACGGCTTCGATATAGAATTCAGCTTTCTAAAATCTACACAGAAACGGTGGCCGCCATCTTTCTTACCTACTATTACTATTGGGAAGCTCCAAGGAGAGATCGATCTTTCGATCATCCCAGCCCAACATTTCCTCTACTGCCTCTTCTACAAGGGTCTTTTTATGTATAGGTGTTCGGTAGGGTTTTAATTTCACAGGGGGTGGTCTCCGGTGTCGATTTTCATTTCGACTGTGGGGTCTGACCTAGTTCCTTATCTGACTGGGCTACCACATCTCGATTGTTCCTTAACAGACCCCCCACCTGGTTCTAAATTGATCCGGTGCTAATATATCCTCATCTAAGATTCCTTTTGTTTGCTCTACTAGCTTCCTTCGTTCCTCCCTCGAATCTCACCCGATTCAGAGTTCGTAGGGGAAGCCTCTCCCTATCTTCTCCCCCTCCCTAACCTTTGATAGTCTTTTGGGCCTGGTTCACCATCATAATGGGCAATTAACTCGGCTGCCTCCACTACCGTTTCTGCACAGGGTTACCTCGCCATCTTCTAGGCCCTTTCCTTCTCTACAGGGACCAACTGCAGAGGTCCTTCCGTACCTTTTTTTTCTGACATTAGCCTGCCCTTTCCCTCACACTGCGGTCCTAGGAGGTAACTTTACATCTTCCTCCACCACTATGGTTATCTCTTCCTCGGTGGGCATCCCAATGGCGTTCTCGCCGTTCACCACCAACGCAGTAGGATTAAACTCGATCTGGGCCTTCTGGCTCCGGAGCCAATCTTTCTCCCAAGATTGCCTCTGTCCACAGGTCGGGGGTTACGTAAAAATTTTTTGGGTGCTTTTCACCCTCCCCAATCCTCACCGGGAGCCTCACCATCCCTTTTCTCTAGGGGGGCCCCATCTGCTTGTTGATCTCTATGTCCGCTTCCCGTAACCTTCTCTTCCGTTTCACCCGCCTGTATGTCTCCTCTCTCATCAATGACACAGATGCTCCTGTGTCCACCAAAGCCCTCATCTCTACCACCTATCTCTGCTCTACAGGATAGTTCTTTTCTTGCGTTAGCGAAGAGAACACTTGAGCTTTCTTCTTCCTGGTCCCCACCCTTGGGTTAACCCAGATAGGCGCCGGTAGTAATAAATCACCTTCATTTTTCTCATGAGGTGGAGTTCTGCGCCCCTGCACTGGGCGACCCTGGCCGGACCTCTCCCGGTCTCCCATGGCAGTTTCTAAAAATACAGTTTCTTTTCAGGTGTCCTGGCCTCCTCCAAACCAGCACCTTCTTGCTGGACAGCTTGCCGCAAAGTGGCCCGCCTGACCACATGTCCAACATTTTGCTCTTTCCCTTTTTAACTGGGTTGGCATTTGTGTCTATCCTCGGGGAACCTGTCCTCTATTCAAGCGGTTCGCCCACCCACTGGTCCAAGTTTTTTTTTCTCTCCTTTTTAACTGGGCCACCCTCCTCTTAATTCTGGGGTGGCCCGCTGGCTTTTCCCTTGGTCTCTTGGGTTCAGCCTTCTTTGTTAATATCGGCTTGGCACCCTTCTTCAGCCTGCACCACTTGGCCAGGTGTCCTTTTCTTACTCACCTGGTGCATCTGTCCTGATTGAAGTCAGGGGCAACCCCCACTGTCGGACATTCCGTTGCCCTGTGGTCCTCGTACCCACAGGTCCAGCAGACCAGCCTGTATCGACCCGGCGTGGGGCTTATAAAGCCATGCCTGGTCGACCAGGCCCTTCTATTGGGGGTCCTCCTCCCATAATTCTGCCCGATCCACCTCTTCCTTAACCCTCTGATTCCACACGGGGGTTCTTCCGCCTACCCCCTTCTTCCAGCCTCCTGACTTGGTATCTGCTTCTTCCCACACCTCTTCACTTTATCCCACACCCCTTGGCACCCCTGGCCAGCTCTATCGCTGCCGACAGTCTGAGCGGTCCTTCTTTCAATACGTCGTGACGAACACGCTCGTCGCTCAGCGCCTCTACATACAGGTCCGCCAGTTGAGCCTGCATAACCGCGTTATCCCTGACCACTTCGGGGAATGCCAATGACGATAGCTTCCTGCGCTCGGGCCCCCACCCTCCCGGGGTTTCATCCCAGCTGTGTCAAATTTAAAAGGGCCCTCATGGCCTCTATGGCCGTACCTTCGTCGGCGAACTCTTTGGTCAGCAGTTTTTTATTTCTTCCCAAGCCAAGGGGATGATTTTCCAAGAGCCCCCACGAACTCAGACGCTTTTCCCTTTGTGGCATCGTATGCCAGGTACAGGGTTTCTTGGTCCGAGAGCCCGTAGATGGTTCGGCTCTTCTCGAGGATTGCCAGCCAGTTCCTAAACTCCTTCCCGCTGCCATCAAATACTGGGACCCTCGGTCCACCCAACAGCTTCCTTAGATCCACTGACAACCCCCCCGCCCTACTTCTTCTTCACCCCCCCACTGCTCTATCTGACTCATAATCTGACATGTCTACAGAGAAAGACAGTCTATACAGCAACAATCGAGGTTGGGAAACGAAATAAGGTGTCCTACCCACAGACGATTCTGTTCTTTCTTTTCCTTTGGTCCCGGGTCGTTCTGAGTTCTGTCTGAATTTTCAGCAACGGCGGTCGATCGTGGTCTTCTTGGGTTGAAATCCCTCGGTCACCACGGCACCATATGTGACGTGGCTGTCTCAGGGTTGATCCGTTGGTCACGGCACCACTTGTGACGTGGTTGTCTCAGGGTTGATCCGTTGGTCACGGCACCACTTGTGACGGTTACACACCTGGCCCAGTGTCGGATCCTTTGGTTACGGCGCCAACGGTGACGTCGCTCCTCCTGGTCGCTCCTCCTGGGTCCAAGCGTGCCGCTCCAACCCTTTGGTCAGATGATCACCAGCCTCGCCTTTCCCGACTCGCTTCCAATACCTGGTCACTAAAGCAACTATACCGATCTCCGGTCTGTCTACCCACGCTGTGTTTAGATCTTAGACAGACGGGACCAGCAGGGATCGGGGCCGATACAAGTTGAGTCCGACGGGGGTGGCAAAACACAAATAAAATAAAAACTCACGACACCAAACAAAATTGCTGATAAAAAGGGTAACAACCTTTTATATCTTAAAGTCCGTTACATAAAAACAAAATTGTTCTCATTTCCCGACCCGCTCTGTGGACTATGGCACCAAGCTTCTATCACACAATAGAAAAAAATGTCGAATTACCTACTTTCTAGAATCATGTATGTATGTCGGAGTGTGGTTCAGTTCGACACTGGGGCTAATTTCTATCGATCATTCGCAGTTGATTCTTCTCTCCGACTTGAGTTGTATTTCTTTCTTCTTCGTCTGGAAGTTGGGCTTGTAGTTTTCCTGTTTCAACTTGGTGGAAGATTTCTTGTTTCAACTTAGCCGAACTTCTGTCGTCTGAGGTGGTCTTTCTCACCGCCGTCCGGGCAACTTTCTTCTTCTCATCGACTTTCTCCTGCTTGTCTGCAGCTGGAAGGATTTCTTCTTGAGGCTTTTCTGGCAATCTTCTTCTTCATCTACTTGGGCAAAGTTCTTCCCTGTCTGAGGGTTCAACTCTCAACTGCAACGTCAACGGGGATGAACTGATTTTTGTCGACTGGGGTCCTGCTTTTATTGACGCCGCAACAAACTGGGGTGGGTCTGTCGGCGTCAGGGTTTTCTCGATAATTCCAAAAGCTGCATTAATTCTGTCTTCTCCATTATCGCTATTGTTTTCGCCCCCTACTTCCTCGCAGTACTCTTTGGTGGGGCGGCGCACATCCATCTCTTTAGTCTCTCGTATGTCAGGTGACCGCTTTTCAACCAATCGTTCCTGATCGAGCATTTCTTTCCCTTTTTTTCCGCAGGTCACGTGATCGTATTCGACCAATTGTTATTGATCGAACATTTCTTTCCTTTTTCTTCCGCAGGTCACGTGATCGTATTCGACCAATTGTTATTGATCGAACATCCTCTCCCCTTTGTTTGCGGGCGTGGTTACATCGTTCTTGTTTAAAAAAAAAAAATCCAATTTTTCCCTTTTTTGCACGTACGCAAAATGACAATCTTTGGCTTTCTCTCACCTGGACTTTGTCAAACAGCCCGCTGCTAATTAGTCTTGACTTTAGAAAGGATCTTTTCCGCCTTCTTGGCGCCCTCTGTGAGCCAAAAGCAATTGTCCCTCTTTTTTACCTCTTTGTTTTTCCTGATAGTCGAAAATCTTAATTATCTACATTGAAATGTCTCTACTTTATTAACGTGGGTGTCCAATTCTTAACAGGTCAATTCCTGTATATCGTTCCACCGGTCACTCCCCTCAACCCAAAAACACTTTTCTCTGATTAAAATTTCATTTCTATTGTTCTAAACCAAATTGAAAAGGAGTCTTCTTTATCAAAATTTTTCAGATGCTTTGACGATATCTGGTCCATCAGCAAAAGTTTTGATATCATGTCTTTTTTTCCTTTCTTTCTTCTTTATTATTTATAATTCTATTCTTCCAATTGTTTTTCGAAAATCGGCCAAGACGCTGACCTAAATCTCTTTCTGACTCCTATCTCCACCCTCAATTGGGTCATGCATCATACAACTTTTTTCTTTCTTTTCTTTCCTTCTTTTTTTTTCCTTTTCTTTCCTTCTTCTTTTGCTTAGGATCGTCTAGTACAATCTTAGTGAATTATTTTCAACTCAGTTATTTTCCGTTTTAAAAAAAAAAATTAACAACCTGTTTAATAAACTGAGTAAGAAAAAAATTAAATCATATTTCTATGAATATTTCTAATAATGCAAGGTGCCACATATGGGTTTCATCAAAATTTTTTTTCTGTCTGGTAAAGTTTGCCATGAAAATCATGGGGATGTTTCATGTGAAAACAATTAAAGATTAAACTGGTTGGCAATTGCCATTAAATATCAAAACAATTGCCATGAAAAACTCATGACCGTGTTGGATTAAAAATCAAAACAATTTTAAAACTCTTCAAACAATTGACATGAAAATTTTTTAAACAATTTCCTGAAAATTCATCAAAACAATATTGCCACTATGCCTTAAAAACAATTATCTCATGAAAATTTTTTTTCTAAACAATATACTAAACATTAAATCTGTTATTGCCAAAAAAAGAACGTAAAAAAAATGAACACAAAAAATCATTTTAAAAAAAGACAGATAACTGGAAAACCATGTCACGTCGGTGAGAATGTTAACAACAAAGATCGATTTCGTTATAGAACCCAGTTCTTTGAAATTTTTGAAACAATCTTTGATATATAGATAAGCGATAGCCAATTGGACCATATATGCAGAACGGAAAAATAGAGATTGACGAAATGCAGCAATTGGATTTTTTTGATGAAAGTTAACATTTCTGGTACTAACTTGTGGCTCACATGAATGAACGACCCTGTCTTATTGACCATTAATGTTGTATAAGTGCCATATGAAAATGGCTGGGATCCCACAAAACTGTCCGTTTATCAGACTAAAAAAATAAGAAATTTCCACTATTATGGGAGTTATTATATGAAAATATCTATATATATATATATAACAAACATGGAAAACATACCTGACTTCAATTGGTTGTCTCTACATGAAAGTGTCACAGAGCAACTTCCTCTTCCTACTTTTAAAGGTGTTAACAAAGTTCATCCTGAGGATGAATAGATTGAGATAAACTGTGAAATCATTAATACAAATATCAAAATTGTTGTTATTTTAGCACCTTGTTTCTAGACTTTCACAGAAAACCTTTTTCTGACTGTTCAAAGGACACTTACATCCTGTTGGTAAAAAAGCAATTGCCTATGAATTCATCATTATTTTTATATTAAGTTAAAAAATAATTTTTTTTTTTTAGAGAAGAGGTGATTGATTTTTTTTCTTTTGTTTCTTTATGTTTTCTTATGTGTGTATATATTGAAACCATGTTGTTCTTTGTAAAATTGTCTTGATAAAAATGATCGCCTTTTGTCTATTTTTCTCTTTTACGTTTGAGTTGATAGCATGTTTAACTGCATACAGATAGTTTGCATCTTGAAGCTTGCACATGATGCATATACATTCTTATGAAGATAACCATATAAACTTTAATTCTAACAATTAAATTTAATTATAAATCTAACCTTCCCTGCACATGAAAGATATATGAATGTTCTTTTGAATGTGTATGTGCATGCATGTTATATGTTGCATTGTATATACAAGTATTTACTATTTATGAACCCAACGCTCATTAGTATGGTGTTAAAAATATTAATCATTTATAACATTAATGGACTATTCCATATAAAAAAAACTATATGTAAAATATGAAGTGCAAGTTCCTAGCTAAAAAAAAAAAAAAAAAAATGCCTATAAAGTCTGGAAATATAAAAAGTCCGTTCAGGAGTCAAAGATGTTTCAAGTCAGACAAAATCAAACAGAGTCAGAAAAAAGAAAAAAAAACTAAACAAGGCTTTTGAGTGAGTATAAATGAAAAAAATTGTAATAAATCTGTGAAGATTCCAAATCCGTATTCGAGTTCTTCAAACATTGAGAATACACCTTGTGTTAAAATCATAAAAGTAAAAAACCCCAAAATAATAGATAGCAAATATTGAAGAGTGGATGGACAAGTTTTGTTTATCCCACACTGAGTGGAGATTCCAAAAAATATCAATCAGCTGTTTTTTTTTTTTTTTTAATCCTTCAGTTCAGTTTCTTTTTATATATATATATATAGATATATGGCGATAGTGTGTGTGTTTATCCTCCATCTTTGTGTAAAACATATATAAAATGCATAATAAAAACCTCCAACTAAATAATCCAAACTTTTTTTGTCTTAGGATTGTTAATTATTTTTTGAAAATATCCTTAAAAATTCATAAAAAACTAATACATCCACCACAGACCCTAGTAAAAAAAAATTATTATATACTACACTAAATCTATTATATCTAATGAAATCATT
Source organism: Acanthosepion pharaonis (assembly GCA_903632075.3). Taxonomy (NCBI): domain Eukaryota; kingdom Metazoa; phylum Mollusca; class Cephalopoda; order Sepiida; family Sepiidae; genus Acanthosepion; species Acanthosepion pharaonis. Next base: position 57,131 of record CAHIKZ030000013.1, on the reverse strand, counting down.
CTTCAATGACTTTTTGGAATTCCCAGAAATATTTCACTTTGAAGATGGAACAGAGATCGTTTTTTAATTGTCAATATTTGAAGTTTTCAACGAAAAATAAGAACAATTATCAAGATGGAATCATATTTTTAATTAATTATATATATATATATAATATATATATATATATATATATATATATATATATATATATTTAAAAATTAAATAGAGACAAATCAAATAAGAAATGTCAAGCATTTTGTTAAGTCTTACCTGGTGTCAAATCAAGAATTGATTTTGCCTATCCTTTTCTAGAAACTTTTAAAATGGACAGATTTTTTTTTCAAAATCATTACTGACCCTCGACTTCACTAGAAGAGAAAGTAAACTTTGGTTGACTGAGCCAGAATTTGTTACTGCTCTTCAAAGGCTTAGAATTTATTCCAATGAAGAAGCACTGCACAGGAATTCCATATGCAAGAAAGATTCAAGAAACAGGTTCTGTCAGTGATAAGCCAGTCAGGCTGGCCAAGTTTTTTTTTTTTTTTTTTTTAAATCAATTCACCCCAAGCAAGGTGATAATACCATTAAGACACAATAGGTTACTTAGAGTAAAAGCCAATGAGAAGACTTTAGAAAGAGACTGGAAACCCAATCGAAACAGGAAACAAGAGATAAAACTCTATTTCTGTTCAAAGACTGGAGACGAGTGTGAGCTGGATAATAGGCAACACCTATAGAACAATATAATAAATTTTAAAAATTCTTTTTCTTATCCTTTTGACAGATTACTTCTATCCTGTATGGTTACAAAACAATAAGTATTAAAAATTGCACACAGATTTTATAAACTCCTTCTATGCAATTCTATATAAGATTGTACTAAAAGATAATATTTTAGCAACTTAGCCACAGGTGGGATTTTGTTTTGGGCTCTTCAGGCTTGTAAGTTATTAGATGTGAGATCTCTTGCACAATAAGTATCTTCATTATATTTTTTATATTTATAATCACTGATCATTAAGATTTTATGGAAATTATTAGATTTTGCCTTCTTCATCAATTCTATTGCATTTGGAGTTTACTGAAATAATCACAACTTCAAATATTCAGGAGTCAAAATTCACTTCTCTATAAAACCATTTCTTCATTCAAAAAGGAAAAAGAAAAAACAACTCAAAATAAAAAATAGAATTTAGAGAGAGTAAAATATGAGGGGAGAATGTTAGAACTAAAGAGAGGGGTAAAAAGACAATGATGGGGTGGGATATTTTTCTTTTTGAAATTCTAGGTCTGATGAATTGATTTATTTTGATGCATTCCAATGGAATAAATTATGACCATGGAATATTAGATATTAAGTTTTTTTATTATATCCTTGCCTGTCCTGGACATTGAACTCTACCTGATTCTATCCTCTGAATTTTTTATTAAAAAAATATATATGTATGTGTATGCACCATGTATATATATTTTATATATTTTGCATATGTATGTGTATATTTATCATCTGCTTAGCTATATATATATATATATATATATATATATATATATATATATATATATATATATTCATTCAAACATATTCACTAAATATAACAGACAACAAATGTCTATTTTGTTTGATCATGAGCTGTTCTAAGCTTTGTATTGTGGCTTTAGTTTCACAGAAAATAAAGACAAAAAACTGTCCAACATTTGATATTTTTTTTTTATTATGCTGTTTCTTCTGTAAAGATAAAGTTGCATTATTCAACATAACAGGATGTGCTTTTAATGGTGAATAACTCTGTTGTAATGTTCAAATAACCATTCTGATGATGGCTCATTTCAAACATAAAGCTTGGATAACTAGGAACAGCATAATAAAAATATTCAAATGTTAGACAGATTTTGTCTTTATTTTCTCCCAAAACTAAAGCCACTATAAGAAGCATAGAACAGCTCATGATCAAACATAATAGACATTCATTGTCTGCTATATTTAACAATATATATATATATATATATATATATGCACACAAACACTTAATCTTGTTCATTGTCTTCAGAACTGTTATCTTCCTTCTTGCATTTGCTCAACTTGGCCATCAGTTCTGAAAATAAAACAAAAAAAACAAATGATAATTATAATATACAAAAATTGCAATTGATTGATTTATTTTTTATGGCTTATCAACCCCTTGTGAATCATTCAAAGGCAAAACATTACATTATGGGGATTGTAAGAATAATTTTCTTTTTGCAGTTAACTATTTCCTGATACAACAAATACTATTTAACCCATATTTTCATGTGAAAAACTGCAAATCATCCTTTTATATTCCCTTTCCTTTTGGAACATAGGTGATCATGGATTTCTACAACTTCCTGTCTTTTAATGATTAAGCCATTCCTACTTGAGAAATATTACAGATTTCCCAAATCCCTTAAGTCTACAAGTCTAACAAGAGAGAAGCAAACATTGTTCTATGATTTGTCATCGAAAATAATCAAATGTTTCCATTTTCTCAACTTTTGGCAACTCATCCTGCTTTCTTTATTCATTAATTCTGTCAAACATTGCATTTATACTGATTAAATTCTCAACAATAAAACAATTTTCATCTCAGCATCCATCTTTAAATTAGTCTGACATTAAAAAAAATTTATTTTTTTTTAATCATTTCACCCCACGAAATGAAGTAAAGCCACTAAGACACAAGGTTTTATTAAGTATGAAAGAATAAGAAAAAAAGAGAAATGCTATTAAGGAGCGAGAACAAGAGAAGAGTAATCAAGACATTAGATAACAATTGACATTGCATTTAGATTTTTGAAGATCAAAGATGGCTGGAAAGCATAAAGACAGAAGAGAATTCCACAAGCGAGAAGTGTGAGAAAAGAAACTGTTAGCATAGAACTTACAGTTACAGCAAGCCAACTGTGAATTGCTGAGACCTTTTTGCCAATCTAGTCTTCTTTTGTGTCCCATCAGGACACAGGCGATCATGGCTCTCCACAACTTCCTGCCCTTTGTAGCTCTTAATAAATTTTGTCTGTTATTTTGCCTAAACCCTGTTCCACCATCTATTCACTTAAATATCTTATGCATTACTTTCCTCTGTCCATCTTGCCCTCAATCTGTCTCTGAGTATCAAATTTGCCAAGCCTGCTTTCCTCATTATGTGCCCTAGAAACCTCAACAGTCTCTTCCTGGTGTTAAGTCCTTTTTGTTTCCATTTTCTCTAAAACTTTGTTGTTGCTCATATCTTTTGGTCTCTGGTATCCTCAGCATCCTTCTGTAGAATCACATTTCTATTGCTTTAAGTTTCTTCTTCATCTGTGAGAAGATTGTCCAGTACTCACTGCAATATAGGAGGACAGATGTCAAATAACAGTTCAGTACTCCTAGTTTCTAGCAAAGTTTTTCCCTTTCTTAATACTCTGCTTAGCTTTTGGAAGGCATCTTTGGCTATTCCAATTCACCTCCAGATTTCAATGTCACACTTTCCATCCTGTTAAAACATTTCATATTTAAGTGTTTTAGCACAGCACCTAAATTCATAAGTTTGAGGTACCATAGTGAAAACATATCTTGTCTTTATCTGTAAGAAAATCATTCAGCATTCACTGTTTTCCTTGTTTCTAATTAAATTTTTCTGTTTCTTGATACTTTGCTTAGATTTTAGAAAGCATCTTTCGCTGTGCTGATGTGCTTTCAGGTTTCTGTGTTACAGTTTCCATCACTTATTATATCAATACCCAGATAGTTCAATATCTGTCCCCACTATTTTTTTTTTTTAATTATTTCACTCCAAGTAAGGCAATTAAGCCACTAAGATGCATGGGGTACTGAGTGTGAAAGAATATGAGAAAAAGAAATCTATTAAGGAGAAAAAACAATAAAAGAAAGAACAGGAATTAAGAAGACAAAAAAATAACGATTGACTTTGTATTTTTTGAGATCCAAGTTGACGAGAAAGCAAGAAGCTTGAAGAGAGTTCTACAAGCATGAAGAGAAGAAAACTTTAGCATAGAAATTATCGTTACATCTAGCCATTTCAACTGTCAAATGGGACCTAACTGCCAATCTAGTACTGCATTTAAATTCATAAAATACAATATTGGAAAACTTGTTCAAACAATTACAATGAAAGTATTTATAAAAAAAGGCAGAAGGACTTACATTATGGTGTGCAAAAGCGACTGAAGCCAATATGCAAGAAACAGGCGTAAATTTTCACATAAATTAGGGTTAAAAACTTTGAGTAAAAACAATTTCATTTCTTTTTTACACTTTTTATTCAACAAAACGTTGATAAAAATCCTGAAAACTTTTTTAACGTGAGCAAAATGCGGTAATTAATAATGTCACTTCCTGTGTCCTTCCAGGTCATTCAAATGTCCAACACCCACGGTTGATCAATGAGATGATCGCTTCGATCCAAACATTGCCTTATCACACATTGTATTTATGCAGCTGACCCTACATGCAGTTTCTTTGTCTCTCTCCATTGTTTTTTTAAGTTGCATCATATATTGGTGTCGTCTTCAGAGTCTATCCTGGTCCACAGAAATTAATTGTTGCCTTCAAGTTCTGTTCACCTGTCTGAGTATCTAATGCTTGTGGCTGATCAATGTTTAGTTTTTATCATAAGGCTGACAAAGATCGAATCGTTGTTGAGAATTTTCATATTGACCTTAGCCAGGCAGAATTAAGACAAGTAAAAAAAAAACTTAAATAAAATTAAATGCTTTCATATACATTCTTTTGTACAGTGATTGGTCAGTCCTTACATTAGAATTTATCAATTTATTTCTCCTGAAGACAATTACCAACCCAACCCGCTTCTTAAGTGGAACATGACACTACGGCTGGTTTCGTTAAGTCTGGTGCAAGGCTTATGTTAGAGGTTCTCTTCAGGCAGAAAAGTTACGTAAGGTCATTTCCAGTACCAAAGAGTCCCACAATAGGATTAGAAAGTGTATCATTCAAACATTGGAACATATGTCATCTGTGACACTATTTAGCTATGGTAATTGGCTAATTAACCATAGAAATTAAAACAAGAAATACTGAGAATGGAAAGAATATATCCCAAAAGATATACCGTTTGATATTAAAAAGATTTGATTTTATTTCTGAAAAAGTTACTTTTTCACAAAGACCCATAAATTGGTGTAGACAGTAGACCCATAGAAAAGCCATATGTGAGATTTTGACAAATTGATTAATGTTTTTCATGAAAATACTTGCCAAGAAAAACACGAGATTTAGAAAAAAGCAAAGCGTTGACATATCGGGCAGACCATATGGTGGTCATAAAAATTTCAGCCTGAGATGATTGCCGATATGGGAGAAAGAGAATCAATATTAATTATCTTCCCAAGATATCATTTTTTCTTGAGTGCTGGCAGGACAAAGTCATATGATATTTGTGGGAATTTTGGCATGAGAAATATTTTATTCCGATACGAGTTGGAGAGAATTGTTATTATTTACTTTTCCAAAGTGTCGTCTTCAGGCGCTGACACATTGAGTAGCAATATGGTGATTATAAAATTTTGGGCATGAGAAAAGATATCATAGAAGAATCATGATTTGGGAGATAAGGAATTTAATTTCTCAAGAAGCCAAAGGTTCCAGTAAATGCTAACTTCATGAAGGGACCAGATAGCAGACTTTGACAATTGATTAATGGAATTTGTAAAAGAGTGCCGGTTAAGAAGACGCAGAGTAACCAAGAGATCTGAGAGATTTTAAGTGGCAATGTGAGATTCGTAAAAATTTTGGCCATGAGGAAGAAAAAAGAATTTTGTCAATAAAAATTCTGGGTTATAATTTTAAGGAGGCCAGCTTAGCCACACCTGCATAGCCAGATGCCATTGGTCGAGTGGTAGCAATGGTGATAGGCGGAGGTAATTTGATGAGAAGGATGGGGAAGTTATTAACACCCACTAAAGGGATTGGTATGAGGTATCAATGTGAGAGAGGAAGAGTTTAGGAGGATAGCTCTCCTCTGACCTCTGCTCACAGGTGAGGAGATCCCCTCCCAAAATGGAAAGTAATTCATTTTCCAAAAATGGGAAGTAATCAATTTTCCTGGCCTAACAACAAAGAGATTTCTTGTTAGGAATCGAGATTTGCCAAGAATCCCAGACTGTGTCTAACCCTGCACCGGTTTTTGGTCGGCACCCATATTAAATGAACATCCTTAGATCGTTCGAGAGTTAGTTGAGTTGAGTTAGAGAGTAGAGTTCAGTTCGAGTAGTAGGAACCAGAGTGTTGCCTCGCAGAAGCTGACCGAGAGATTCGACTTTGCCTATCCTACTAATAGCAAGTTATACTGACGAACGAAGCCAAGCCAGCACCTAAAAACTAAATCAGTTGACTTAAGATACCAAAACTTGCTTAAGAAGCATAGAAGTGTCACACTCCGTAGAAAATGGGATGGGAGAAAAGCACACTCCTGTATATGACAGATGGATGAAGTTAATTTGTTATTTCTTAAGATACTTGAACCTCTTGCGTTTTTATTTGCCTCTTTTTTCTTTACACTTGTGCGATATCACCTCCAGTCTGGACTCATCTTACAATACAGCCCAACACCTGATTGATCTCATCTACCTAAGATCAAAATCACAACGTGGGTAGGTTGGACTTGAGATCGAAGCAGATACTTCAGTAACCCGACGTTAGAAGCGAGTTGGGAAGGACGGAGCTGGTTTTGAACCGGTTGCAGCTGGTATGAAGCTGTTAGCATCAACCGGGCATCCTACTCGGTACCCTGACCAAAGGATTCCACCCTAGACAGGCCAGTGTCACATATTGATACTCTGACCAAAGGATTCCGCCAGGTAGCAACGACCACCGATCGACCGGGACACAGGCTGGTGGCAGCGACAAGATTCAACCCCAAAACTCCAGTGGGAGAAACATTACAGTTTCGCACTGCGACTGAGAGTTGACCACAGGCCGACAGCTCAGTGTCACACATCCATTGAAATGAACTACCGTTAACTATGTGAAAAGCAGGTCTACATCTAAAGACGATGTGCTGTATATGGTATGATTAAAAGACAAAAACTGACATTAAATTAGGACAGGTACTGTTCCCAGTGAGACCAATTAAAAACAGCAATTGATGAAAAGCATCCGGGATATCATCTTCCATCAAGACAACACCAGACCTCACATCTCTTTGCAGACCCTATAGTTATCGGAACAGCTTGGCTGCGATATCCAATGTGACAGAGAGAGAGTCTGGGAAACACACACACGTATATTTTTGTTTTAGTGAAATTGGAGTAGAATTGAATAGCGAAATTAAATCAGAGCATTTTGTTTACTGATGGGGAAATTCGATCTAGGGCAGAAGTTGTACCCATTGAATCTGGGTCATCAGTAGACAATGGAAATGGTCGAAATAATTTTTATCAATTAAAAATTGAAATGGAGCTGAGTAAGCTAGAAGGAACTTTGGAATTCACATGATTTTGGTTGAAGCAGCCAGAACCCTGTGATAATCGCATGCGAAGTAGTAGGGCCAAGGGTCAGTTAAACTAGCCTGGTTTATCTATATAAACGTGTAGTTATGGTGAAAAAAGAGACAGGAGAAAATTCTTGAAGAGTGAAGAGAGAATTGGCCCAGGCAAGTGTTAGGAGGAGGAAAACCACTATAACTAAGCCCCGAACAGAAATCTTTATCCCTCTATCGCAAGAGTCATATATTGTTCTGAGATGATTTAACAACAAGATAATCACATACGCTCTGTCTAGAATCCAGTGTATGAGATTTTTTTTTTCTTTTCTTTTTTGTAACCCGTTTCTCTTCTCTACTATTCTTTTCTGCTATATAAAAGACATTACCAATTCAACCATTGAATCGATGTTTGTCCAGCTTTCTGCAGATATTATTTTTTTTTTTTTGCTGCATTCTAAATTTCTTAGCACAGACTCCCCAGCCGTGTCTACATCTTCAGTCGATTGTGAATGGACAGACATCACTTCTGCTTTCTGGATCAAACAAATCACAACGTGGGCAGGAAGCAGGATTAAACCAGCAGACCGGTCAAATAATCTACAGATGCTCAGAGCCTACTCCCTTAAGTTCGGTTAGGACTGAGTAGACACCTCAATACTGAGAGTAAGACGCCGGAGATTGAGGGGCTGGGGCGAAAGTGTTAGACCAATGACACCCGCTGTACTCATCTGAACCCACACCATTGAATTACTGTTAAGTTCAATCCCTACAAAATTATGTGGAAGATTTTAAAACCACTTAGCAAGAAGAGAGTTCCACAAGCGAGAAGTGCAATAGAAGGAACTGTTAGCATAGAACCTACAGTTGCATCTAGCCATTTTGACTGTAAATTGATGAAACCTGGCTGCCAATCTAGTACTACAATTCATGAAGTCTAGGTACTATAGAGAAAAGTTCATGTTACGCCAATGGGAATGGGACTGAAGCAACATAGCAGGTTAGAACTAATAACATTGCAAATTCGTCTTTGGTTTTTATATAGAATTTCTAAATACATATTACAAGTGCCAGACCAGATGTGGGCACAATATTCAAGATTTTAAATACAATGTCATTTGTCAACTTCTACCTTCTTAATTCTTGTTCTTTTATTGTCCTCTCTCCTTAATAGTAGTTTTTCTCATATTCTCCAACACTCAGTAACGCCCTTGCGTCTTAGTGGCTTTATTGCCTTTGATGTTCAAAAATTTAAATGCAATGTCAATCGTTATCTTCTGTCTTCTTAATTCTTCTTCTTTTATTGTTCTCTCTCCTTAATAGTAGTGTTTCTCATATTCTCTAACACTCAGTAACCCCTTGCGTCCTAGTGGCTTTATTTTCTTTGAACTTCAAAAATTTAAATGCAATGTCAATCATTATCTTCTGTCTTCTTAATTCCTGTTCTTTTATTGTCCTCTCACTTTAATATTTTTTTCTCAGATTTTTTCACACTTGAATCTTAGCAGATTTATTACCTTCCTTAAGATGAAATGATTAAAAAAAAAAAAAAAATATTGCAACATGCGTCATACAAGCATTCAAATGAGTATCTTTTCAGCATTGACAATCATTTTTTACAATTACTGTTGGTAAAAATCACAAAGACCACGTTCTTCATTTTACCTCAAGTCTCTCAAAGCTTTGGTGAGAGAGAAAGTGACTCATCAAAATGTCTGTGGAAAACAAAAACTGCTTTTTCACTGACGTTTTATCAAATCTGAAAAATCTGGTTTTCAGTTGCTCAAATCCAGAAATTAAAATTAAAAAAAAATTGCCAGTGTAATATTAATAAAAGAAGATATTAAAATACAAAATCATCAAGTTTTACTCGTCAACTCAGACACTCACAAAAATAAAACATTGAAAAAAAAAAAAAAAAAAAAAACTGCATCTTTAGAGAATTCTTATCACAGAATTTGCTACAAAATTTATATGACAGAAATAACTTTCAGCAACATGTACTGTCAATTTCACGAACGGAGCCAGTGGATTTATAAAAAAGCGCTTGATAAGCATTATCACTAAAATAGAGAACGCATGTAACTAAAAGGGAAAATAATGACAATCAAGATGTTGACGTTCTACACTACCTTAAACAAAAGGTGAGTTCAGAAACTCCCATCAATACCAGAAATTAACTATCCAATAAGAAGAGGTTATAAAATTAGGATACAAAAGGTTCTATAGCTAGGGATAGAAGTATCCTATAGTTAACTAAAATTTAAACAATGTGTGCATGACTGAAAATAACTAAAAAGAAGGATGAAAAAAATAAAAAATTCATAATGAACAATAAACATGGTTGTCAAACAAATGAAGGTGTCCACTGAAATAGGATTTTTGTTTTTTAAATGTCATGTTCCTTTCAAAGCATAGATAATCATGGCTCTCCACAGCTTCCTTTTCTTTATTTTTTAGGAATTACAGTGGTGTCCTGTTGCATTCTCCATTATTTTTAATTCAGAGTGTGCCCATTTCTGTACTTCAAGGCTACAGATCTCAGTCGACTCTACTATTTAATCTATAAAATGGTTATTAATATAAAAATGTTTCCATTAGTACAAAGACTACTACTGCCGAATTTTTTAATGCCATGACCTCTCAGAAAGTGAGCAGTCATGGCTCTCCAAAGACTGCTAGGACTTCTTCAGTAATATAGTGGAATAATTTTTCCATGGTTTTGAATTCAGAGTAGTCTTTCTCCTAGACTGGCTACCACCCAAGGCTAGAGACTAAATGGTTCAGTTCAGGATTCTATGTGTGAAACATTTGAACAAAACCTGAGAGGTCAATGGCTGAAATGTTTTGAGTAAAACAATCAAGATGAGGATACTAATCCAAAGGTAGAGATATAAAAAGCCCATTTAAGAAACATTTAAACTATTTACACACAGACTATTGTCCTCATCTTCATTGTTAAGCTTTATCACATTGAAGGCAAAAATTGCTGCCATAGAATTCTCTCCCATTGCTGCTCTAGGCACATATCGCCTCGTGAGGGTTGCTATAAATAAACACTTGTCAACTGTTATTTCCAGTATTTTAAGCTGGAAATAGTCTACTACTGGTTTGGAATGAGGTTAAACTTCTGTTTTCTGACACCATTTTAAATTCTTCTATACTTTACACAAGGTGTAACATCAATTAAACCCACATTAATTTTCGTTAATTTAAATTCGGACTCCAATGATGATTTTGAAGTCTTTACTCAAGTGGATATTGACAGTGGAGTGGTCGAAGATGATAACCATGCATCACTACATGGATGAAAACGTTGATGACCACTAGCAGCTACTATCATCTACGGATGACTAATTTTATGGAAGCTACTGGTGACCATCGATATACCTGATAGCCTTTCCAAAGGTAATTATTTCATCGATATATAAATTATGAAATAGTAACTTTATTTGTTAACGAGAGAAATAAATATGCTAGTCAGGTGAAAGAATGACCAAACAAATGCTGGGGTCTTCTCGTATGTAAACACGAGGAAGCACATTGCTTTTTTGACAAAATGAAAGCCTTCTTAGCCATTTTGCCCAGAACTCCACAAGGAGTCATAAAAGTCAAAGTATGTTAATTTGTTAATTTATCTTTTATTTTGTATGTTTTTTTTTCAATGTCAAAATGATGCATGCAAAACGTAATGAATTACATCAAAATATTTCCTCATCTATTCATTTATTAGTGTACAAAAAATAGAATCTATACGCACAATACAAAGTTATAAGAATTTTTAAAACAGTAGGTGTTTATGTTTTTGCATCCTTAAAAAAATGCAGTGGCAGGGGGAACAATTCAAGAAATAAATTGCTATGGTAAAGGTTAATATCACAACAATTCATGTGAGTAACAGATTTTCCAAGCCCTCTTTCCTCATAGATTCCTCAGAAATTTCAACCATCTCTTCCTGACATGAAGTATAAGGTTCCTTTTTGATTTCATTTTCTCAAATCTCATCATTGCTCACATGCCTGGTCCATGCTAATCTCAGCAGCTTTATGTAGAACAACATATCTGTCAATTCAAGTCTCTTCTTCATCTTTGAGGAGATTGCCCAGCATTCACTGCCATATAGGAGGACAGATATCATGTAACAGTTCAGTACTCTTTTCTTCGTTTCTCTTGCTTCAAGTCTCTTCTTCATCTTTGGGGAGATTGTCCAGCATTCACTGCCATATAGGAGGACAGATATCACGTAACAGTTCAATACTCTTTTCTTTGTTTCTCTTGCTTCAAGTCTCTTCTTCATCTTTGAGGAGATTGTCCAGCATTCACTGCCATATAGGAGGACAGATATAACGTAACAGTTCAGTACTCTTTTCTTTGTTTCTATTGCTTCAATTCACTTCTTCATCTTTGAGGAGATTGTCCAACATTCACTGCCATATAGGAGGACAGATATCATATAACAATTCAGTACCCATTTTTTTTTGTTCCAACAAAATTTTTCTATAGCTCTTAATACTTTGCTTAGCTTTTAAAATGCATTTTTGCCTATCTCAATGCATCTTTGGATTTCAGTGTCACATCTTTCTTTAAAAAGGGGAAACAAAGGCTGGTTAAACTGTGATACTCTCTGTAGCCAAGCAGTAAAGCATGCTGGGTCAAACGATAGTTTCTCCTACAATGAGGGATGCTGGT
>CAHIKZ030000013.1:0-32500 GCA_903632075.3 Acanthosepion pharaonis | reverse complement strand
TCCCACAAGGGTAGATGTGGCACAAGGCTGAGTTTAACATGGGTCATCCAAGCCTGTAGGCTTGGCCAAAAACTCCTCGTAGAACCCGCATAAATGGGATCGGGTTGGTCTACCTCCCCGAACGAGACTCTGCCCTTTGGCATAGCCTCATCCAGGTTCCTTTCTGCCCGAAGGCAGAGAGTTTGACTGTTTAGCTGGAACAAATCCCAGCTAGCCTCTGTAGTTCGTTGAGTTACAGATACTTATAGGTAGTTACTACCTATAATGTAGTCATTCATGGGGGTGACAGGTTATTCCATTACATCAATTATGTTTCAGCTGGTGTAAAATGTTTTTCTCAATATTTCAAGAAATATAGTTTTCAACAAATGTGTTTGTAAAATATGCGGCTGATAAGACATTTTAACATTTTATTGAAATTACAGAGATTTCTTTTTATTAACGTCATATCCCTTTCTTTCCCAAATACAATAGAATCTTTTGATTCTTGTGTAGATTTGGAATACACTTTCTTTTTTTTTTTTTTTTTTTTTTAATAATAATCCAGTTGCTGTCTCCCCAATTGCAAATTGAAATGCATTCCTTACATGCATAATACAGACTTTGCTGATTATTTTTTTTATACAGACATTTTAGTTCATAGAATTTCACAGGCTCAAAAGTCAACATCATTAAATTTAAAAACTGTTCTAGTTCACATTCGGGTATATTTTCATTGGTAGCTCTGTGTAAAATTATTTGGGCTCACTGACATAAGAAAAAAAACAACTCTCTTTTCGAGACATGAATATTTTTTTTTTTTACATCAATTCATCTGGGATTGAAAGAGAAAAGAAAAAGAGAACGTTGCCTGTAAAATTCTTGATGGGTTACATGCATCAACAGTGGCTTACATATTTATTAATTTTTCAGTCGTGGTCGTAACAAGATATCTAAAAGGAAAACTTAAGTCTCAAAACATTTGTCTCATCTGAATCCCATCTTGGCGCTAACTGTTAACAGATTAAAACCATTATTACTACTAGGCAGTTAAAAAAAAAAAAAACGAGATGAAAGTAAAACTAGTTACATTAAGATCAGTTGAATTAATAACATATCAAGCTCATTAGGTTTATAATAGTGTCTAATATTAGTCTTATAGGACAAAAATCTCAATAAATTGGTTATGTAAGTGTTGTAGCATACCTACAGACAATAATGGGTATATCCCCATTCACATAAATACAGTAGTTAATACTGTATGTTGGTCAGCAGTTTAAGATTTATCACCAGCTGTGCTAGTCAAACACTCTGCCTCCAGGCAGAGACGATCACCAGACGAGGCTATGTCAAAGGGCAGAGTCTCATCTCAGGAAACAGTTACCCAAGCCCATTTTATACATAGACTACAGGAAATTTTTGGCTGAGCCTACAGGCTTGGATACCCCACATTAAATTCAGCCTCGTGCCACATCTGACCACATGGGGCAGTTGGTAGATATTCTGTAGTCGAAGATTAATTGTGGAATTCACTTGACTCATTTCTAGCAATTGACTATTACTTCTACGCACTGCTGGCAAATCTTATATGTGTTGTTCTTGTCCTAAGTATTATCGTTCATTACCAACCATTATGTGATTATTCTATTCAGTAACCTTCCCTAGGTTACAACAGTAAGATCAGTTGAATTAACAACATATCAACCCTGTTAGGTTTATAATAGTCTCTAATATTAGTCTTAAAGGACAAAAATCTCAATAAATTGGTTACGTAAGATCAGTTGAATTAACAACATATCAACCCTCTTCAGGTTATTTAATGTTGAATAAGTCTTTTAGGACAAAAATCATTATGTATGTTTGCTTGTTTAACGACATATCAACTTCTTATGGGTCATTTAATGCCAAAATTAATTTTCTTGTTAGTCTTGGTAATTTTTTTTTTTTTTTTACTATTAAAATCAATTGCAGGTATTTTTACTATAAAAATATATTTTTATAGTGTTTTGAACCAAATTTGGGAGTTCACTATTGCTATCCCCCCTGAGTTAGAGTGGAGATGGGAACAACAGAAACTGAGAGATGGATCCACAATCCTCAACGCAACCCCCTTCACCCAGCCATCTGAGTCCTTGCTGCCAAATGTAGTTTATCATCATACCCAGGATCTGGGACAAAAAACAACAATGAATTTATTGTTCCAATGTTGGCTCTTCTATCTTAATCACCATTCAGAACATCTCCATAAATGTCTCATTTTCAATTTAAAAAGTGCAATTTAAATATAAAAATATAAATAATATTTATAAAATTTAAGAATTCATTTCCCCTGGTGGGAAATGTCAACTTTAAAAGGTTTCATTACTAACAAAGATGGTAACTCTTGCTATGACAATAAATGTCATGATAAAATGTCCCTTTAACAGGAGGGAGAAACAGCCCAAGTGTATCTAAGTTTGATCATCAGTTAAAGTCATTTAATCTGTCATCCCAGCTTCAGTCACTCTCCCACTGTAGTTTCTTGCAGTTTTTTGTGAATATATGTACTAGTGAGCTAGCCCAAATGACTTGACTCACTTTATAGTCCACCAATAGAAGGTTAACCAATCAGAGGACGTAAAATATTCAATCCGTCGTGTATAAAGGCGGCCATTTTGTTTACTCTCTCCGAATGTCCAGTACCAACTTGTCAGGCGAAAGAACAGAGGTCCGTAGACTGAACTACGCTCTGCTACTTTACCGGAATATCCACTGCTAACCTGAACTACGCTTCCCTACTGTCTTCGCAATATTCACTGCTAACCACTGGATTCTATACTCAAAGACGACCGTCATCATGAACAACATAGTTTCCCTAGGCCTTTTCTATAAATACTTTCATAGTGATTGTTCTGATTCCGGATCTTCAACACTAACATCAAGTCGGTCCTACTTTATAGCTCAGAAACCTGGCGAGTAACCAAGACCAACAACACACAAACTTCAGACAACCGATGTCTCAGGAACATTCTTAATATCAGGTGGCTGCAAGTTGTCTCCCAAATGTGGGACAGGACCAGACAAGCACCAATTGAGATTGACATCAAGAAATGGAAATGGAGACGGATCGGCCACACACTCCACAAGCCTGCTTCTAGTATCACCAGGCAGGCCCTTGACTGGAACCCACAAGGGAAGCAATAAGTAGGTTTGGTATGTTTTGTTTTACGGCATATCAACCTCAATGGGTCATTTAATGCCGACAGCTTTTTTTCCTGTTAATATTTTGTTTTGTCAAAAATCTATTTCTGGTCATGTTTTTTTCCTCCAAAATATATAGCTGGTAATATCATTTTAAAATATGTAGTGCTGGTAATATTTTCTTTTCAAAAACATATTGTTGGTAATATTTTTTTTCTTCCAAAATTTATTTCTGGTAATAATTTTTTACAAATTATTTCTGGTATTAAAACCTATTTTTACACTTTCATAATGCTTTTTACCTCAGTTTCGAGTTTAACTATTTGCCCATAGCTGGGACCCTAACAGGTGCTGCCATCCCAGGTCAGGGTGGACCTGGGAACACCAGAAATTAAGAGGTGGTTCCATGCTCCTCAAAGCCTCCTGATTAGAGGCCTTGCTGTCAGACATAGTTTATCATCTTACTCTGGACGCGGATATAGTTTATCATCAAACCCAGGACGGGTGAAAAGTAGGTTAACCAAAACAGATGGTGCAGACACAGATAGCCAGCAAGACATGAGCCGAGCTGAAGAGGATCACCCAGAACCAAGTCCATTGGGGAGGTGTTGTTGCAGCCCTATGTTCCCCAAGGAATCAAGAGGCATAATAATAAATAATAATAAATTGTCCTGATATCTGGTACCTATAAATTGAAGCACCATACTAGTTTGGCAACAAGGTCTCATCAATTTACAGTTAAATTGGCTTCTTTTTTTTTTTTTTCCTTTTTCTTCTTTTCTTTATTTAAATCATTTCACACCAAGCCAGGTGACAGTGCTTTGCAGGATGTTACAGAGAGTGAAAGTGAATAAGACAATTGATAAAAAGGCAAAAAAAGGCTTCAAGAAGAGAGAAAATGGTGATGGTGTTTAAATTTTTGAAGATTGTAGTTATCAGGGAAGCAAGAAATCAGAAAGGATTTCCACAGGTGAAAAGTGTGAGAAAAGAAACTGTTACAGTAAAAGAGTTGCATCTAGCTAGTTCAACATTAAAATGGTCAAAACTAGTTGCTAATCTAGTAGCATGCTTAAATTCATGTTGTCAGCGCACCATGAAAAAAAGCTTGTCCGAGCAGTTACCATGAATATATTTGTAGAATAGATAGAAGGAATCTACATCATGTCAGTGAGAAAATGACTGGAGACAAGATGCTTGGTCAGGAACAACTGTATTGCAGACCCTTCTCTAAATGTAATCATAAGTTCTTTGCTGACCGTTTCTTATCTCACACTTCTCGCTTGTGAAACTCTCTTCCAGCTTCTTGCTTTCCAGCCAACTTTGATCTTCAAAAATTTAAATGCAATGTCAATCATTATCTACTGTCTTCTTGATTCCTCTTCTTTTATTATTCTTGCTCCTTACTAATGTTTTTTGTTTTTCTGATTCTTTCACTCAGTAGCCCCCTTGTGTCTTAGTGGCTTTATTGCCTTGCTTGGGGTGAAATGGAAAAAAAAAAAAAAGGAAGAGATCATTAGAATCCAAGTTTTGAAAATAACAATGGCATATGCGGATGACTAATAATGCAATTATTGCTATGTTGCCACCTATTTACTCAAAAGAATTTATTGTAAAATACGAAAAGCAAGGATGTCTGGCAGAATTAGTGCAATGAAAGAAACGTACCAGAACAAATCATTAAAATCCAGGCTTTGAAACTAACAATGGTAGATGCGGATGACTAGGCATACTAATTGATTAGTCACTTGTTTGGTCAGAGCAATTACCCTGTTTTGCATGGCAAGTTACTTTAAAAACATTGCATCATGCAACTAACTCATTTACCCAGTTCCAACATCTGACCTGGTCTTTTCTATTTCCTATTCGACAATAATATAAAAACCAATGCAGATATGAAGAAAATGCCGAGTCACTAATACTGATACATTTGTGGGAAAATTGCTAGGGCCGCTAGGAAAATTGGTTCCTTGTATCGTGCTAAACAATTTTTCTGACCAGAATCTACCATACATATTTATAAGTCTACCATTTGTCCTGCCACATCTGGTTTCATGCTCCTATTTAGAGATTCTTGATAAAATCCAAGGAAGAATCTGCAACATCATTGGTCCAGACCTAGGACCTCGACTTCAATCACTTTCCCACTACCATAACGTAGCTTTCCTCTGCCTTTTCTAGAAATATTTTTATGATAATTGTTCTGATGAATTTTCCTCTTTGGTACCTTGACTTCACAGATTTAAGTGCAGTACTAGATTGGCAGCTAGGTCTCATCATTTTACAGTTGAACTGGCTAGATGTAACTAAGTTCTATGCTAACAATTTCTTCCATCACACTTCTCACTTGTCAAACTATCTTCCGACTTATTGCATCCCAGTCAAATTTGATCTTCAAAAGTCCAAGTGCAATGCCAAGTTATCTTCCATTTTCTTAATTCTTGTTCTTTTAATAGTAATTTTTCATCATATCCTCTCACACTCAGAAATCCCTTGTGCCTTAGTAGCTTTATTGCCTTGCTTGGTATGAAATGATTAGAAGAAAAATGAAATGAAATAAAATCAATAGATGAACTGGAAATTTTATTACCCCACTTGGCTTCATCAAACGTCCATTAGGTGGCACTGTTTAAGTTCTATGAAAAAACAAACATTTCTTTCCTCTTTCTCTCTTTCTCTCCCTTGCTCCAAGACATATCAGGACATGGACAAAGATGTCCTCACTGGGAAATGTCTCCTTTCCCCAGTCGACTAAAGGATGAAGTAAGGTACAACCTGTACTTTGGTCATTCCAACTCAGCATAAGGCTGGTTTTAGCTTGTCCAATATAACCATGCTTATCATGATTTACCCTAACTTACTCCTGGACCATAAAGAAGAAAATCTTTTCCACTCTCCAACTCCACTGATGAAGCAAAACAAATTTTACTTTGGTCATTCCAACTCTGTGCAAGGCTGACTAGAGCTTGGCCATTATAACAATGCTTATACTTAGTCTAACTTCTGGTCCAGAAAAAGAAGGAGATATTGAGACTGTTGTTTCACCACAGCTTATATAAAAAAGAGAATAAACAGTCCGTAAAGACCCAAGCTTTTGTGTGGCGCTTCTTTGTTTACATGTGGACACACACACACACACACACACACACCTACAGTACGCCAACATGTTACCTTTTTGGTTGTATTTTCTATATCATGCAACCCTAAAGACATTTATCAAAGTGCTTCATGTACTGATCTGCCAGCTGATCGGGCAACAAAATGAAACACGAAAAAAGACTATCCTGTTTTCTCTAAGCTTATTTTTTATTTAAATAAATACAACTTAGCTTTTGATTTGTATGAACAGAGCTTTTATTTATAGCAGCATTATCTTTAGCATGCTGGTGTTAAACTAGAGATCATATAATTTTTACTAAACAGTCCAAAATAAATGGCCTTGTGGCAGACTTTCCCCAAGAGCATAATTACAAAAGAAACAAACAGATTCAAGAGATTGACATCATGTTCTGTGCCAACTATCGTACCTGAATTCCTAGGATGAAGAGTTATTATTATTTACATTAATTTTAGGTGAGATTATGAAATCAGGTATGGCTAATCATGTATGGAAGGAAAGAGGTTGTCACCAACCCCTGTGGAATGAAATAAAACTGCTAGATATATAACAATGGAGAATCAGAGAAGTTTGAAAGAATCAGCACATATACTAGGCTATAAGGACCTCTTCAGTAGGCCTAGCATAAAAATAACCACCATATGGGACACATTAATATAAAATGAAAGAGATAAAACAGCAAGGCTTCAGCAACAGTAAGAATAGCAAAGTGTCAACAAAGGAGGTCAAGCATCACAGCAGCAGCAGGTAAGCAAGAACAACATTAGTTTTAAGGAACTGCAGAAGAACAATAATTAATACCACAGATTAAATAAAGGTTTCATTTCAAAATTCCCTAAATGTTACTCGGATACACAGCCACATAATTAAGACCAGAGGGTACAACGTCCAAAATGTTTTGATAACAACAAAAAATGATAAAGATATTTTTGTAGCAAAGTTCTTCCTCCTATCAGATTGGTTGACACCAAACTAAAAGAACCCAGTCTACTATTTAACCCATAGCTCAGAGAGGGGTTGAAGAGACGGTGTCATGCTTTTCCCTGAGAGTGTGCAACAATGAATGCTACTGGCTGAGCTGGAATTTGAATTCAGCTCAATGATTCACCTTTCTGTACACCACAGCCTGCACAATCACTGAAGTTAAGCAATGTCTAGCCTGGTCAGTACCTAAATGGGTGAAAGGAAAGCTCATCAGAACAATTGCCATAAAAATATTTATGAAAAAAGGACAGGGAAAATTTTGTACGAAACATAAGTTCTGTATAGAATCGCCATGCCTTTGTAAATTTTAAGTTTGCCTGTCAAAATAAATGTTCCATTAAGAAATTATTATTTGAATACGTGACACCTGTCCACTTATACGGCAGCAAATGTCAGATGGTCTCCTCAAAGATGAAGAGACTTAAGGCAGCGGAGATGTGGTTCTACAGAAGGATGCTAAGGATATCATGGAGCGAGTGTGTGAGCAATGACGAGGTCCTGGAAAGGATGCAAACAAGGAGGATGTTTATACCTAACATAAGGAAGAGGCAGATGAAATTTCTGGGACACGTAATGAGAAAAGAGGGCCTAGAGAATCTGATACCCACAGGTCGAACAGAGGGGAAAAGAGACGAGGGAAAGCAACACATGACATGCCTGACAGGCTTAAGCAAGTGGATGGCAGAACCTGGTCTGGGGGGGGGGAAGAGGCATGAAGCTTATTGAGAGCTACAAGAGATAGGGGGAAGTGGAGAGCTATGATCGGCTACGTCCTGAAAGAACACAGTACATAAAAAGAAAGAAAGAAGAGATAGCAAAAAGACAAAATTTATTAAGAGCTACAAAGGACAGGAGATTGTGGAGAACCATGAACGCTTACATCCAGAAAGGATATCGCACATAGAATAAGAAGAATGACTTTGAGTAAATGGATGGTGGAACAAGGTTTAGGAGAGATAACAGAAAGATAAAATTTATTAAGAGCTACAAAGGACAGGAAATTGTGGAGAGCCATGATCACCAACATCCTGAAGCGACACAGCACATAGAAGAAAGAATGTGCTTGACTAAATGGATGTCGGAAGAAGGTTTAGGAGAGATAACAAAAAGACAAAATTTATTAAGAGCTATAAAGAAGAATAGGAAATTGTGGAGAGCCATGATTGCCGACATCCTGAAGGGACACAGCATATAGAAAAAGAAGAAAGAGCTTGAGTAAATGAATGGCAGAATGAAGTTTAGGAGAGATAACAAAAAGACAAAGATTTATTAAGCACTACAAAGGAGAGGAAATTGTGGAGAGCCATGATCACCAACATCCTGATGGAACACAGCACATAGTAGAAGAGAATGATATTAATATTTAGTAATAATAAGGGATCAGTTTATTACATAATAACAATAGAAAACCGATCACCCATTTTATGTTCAATAATATCTTTTATTATACTAGTTTTAACCATGACGTTAAAAAGGACTTAGGGCTTCACACTTTTCTACTAAATACACGTAATGGTTGGAACAATTATTGGTGAGAATTTTTCAACTTTTAAAAATTGTATGTTTGTTCAAGTTAACATTCAGCCAGAAATTTTTAAACTTGGAAAAAGATAATTGTGCCATGGAGAGAATTCATTTGAAATGTAATAAGTGCCCAATGCCAAATAATCTTTGATCAAAAATAGAATAAATTCCTGACACGGAATAATTTCATCAGATATCCTTTGTCGTTCTTTTTCAGACGTAATTAATCAAGTCAAAAATATCAATTAATTTCCACTTTTTTGCATCTAATCCCTGCTTCGTCATTTTAAACAAAGTTAATCAGTACAAATTTGTATTCCGAGTTTTTTCGTGTTTTTTTTTTCATTCCTTCCCTATCAGTGTTTGAACATTTCAAATGGTAGAGATCAATGCTTAGAAAATACGACCAGATAAAATAGCAATCCACAGAATCAGGAGGAATTATGAATGTCGACTGTCGATTAACTTTTACTTGACAGTAGTTCCACTGTTTGGTTCCTTTAATAAACCTGCTGATGAACAGGACTTTGTCTTCAGAGTTTTATATGCTTTTTTTTATTGCCTTAGTTGGCCGAGGGACGCATAAGAAAAAAATAATAAAATGACCAACAATCCATTTTTAAAGCAAAATGACCAACAATCCATTTTATCTGTAGTTGAAGACATACAATTGCGTTCAAAATACATTTAGTTGAAACCATAAAATCATGTTCAAATTATTTAGATTTCCGCATTAAATAACCCATAGTGGTGTTGATAAGCCGCTAAACAAAATCAACAAAACAATCTATGCCACCTATCGGCTGTTTACACACTGTTCTCAAATTTTAACTTTCTTCCTTTCTCAAAACTTACACTGCAACATGGTAATATATTCTTGTAGCAAACAATTCACTATTTTCCTTATCCACTAAGACCCTCGGTTTCACTTAGTTTCAGTCTTCATCTTTGTTACATTTCATCTTCCCCCTGCTGATTATATTGGTATTTCTTTTTCTTGTTTTACCATTTAGGTCTTCAATAAACCTGTTGACAAACAGGAATTTGTCTTCAGTTTTGATAGCCATAAGGCATTTATCTGGCTGGCATGCTAGACTGACACATACATGGACAACAGAACAACAATTTTTTTTTGGGGGGGGGGAACTTATTACCTTTTTATGAACATATAAAACCATCAAATTATTGGCACCACTTAAATATACTGGTCCATGCATAAAAAGATAAGGAAATGTGTTTCTTTGTTTGAGGAGCAAAATAATTTTTGTACATTAGCTTTCTTTAGTTTAGAACAATGGTTATAAACTTTTTTTAAAAACTTCAGGACGCACTTGTAGAATAACTAATAATCTGTGACACACTTTAGATTTTAGTAAAGAAAAAATTAGTTCCGTAATTTCAAAATAGGAAAATAATAAATTTGTAAAGCATTTATTTTTAAGATATTAGATGTTCTTGGTGTGTCTAGCTTTTTAAAAATGAAGATTTTTTTTAAAAATATAAAATAATTCATAAATTACTTTTCTGTTAATTTGGGGTGCACATAGCTACCCTTCATGATGCATTAGTGCACCTCGGTGCACCAGTGGAGAAATGCTGCTTTAGACTTTCCTTAGACACAGAGTATACAGTTCCTTTATTAATAAACCTGCTGATAAACAGGATTTTGTCTTCAGAGTTTTAACTTCCTTAAAGTGTTTATCTGGCTGGCTGAGGTAGGCACATATGCGAGACAGACACATACATGGAGAGGCAGAATATCATTCATTAATATTTCTCTGTTAAACCACAATGATCTCAAACACCGTAGCAAATCATATATCCAAATCTTTTCAAATGATTTATAACACTTATATAAGATATGTGGAATATCACTACAAGGTCACATGTATGTCATGTGACCTGGATTAATTTTGATTGGTTCATTATCAATGACTGATTTACCAGAATGTTCTCGGCCTACCAGATCAAAATTTTCTGAATATAGCAAACAACTTTTCATTGAAAATTCTTTTTTCATTCTCTTTCAGACATAATTAATTAAGTCAGAAAAATCAATTAATTTCCACTTTTTGCAATTAATCCCTGCTCCGACACTTTAAACAAAGTTAATCAGTACAAATTTGTATTCTGGGGTTTTTTTGTGTGTCTTATTTTTTTTTTTTTTCATTTCTTCCCGATCAGTGTTTGAACATTCCAAGTAGTAGCGGCCAAATAAACGACCAAATAAAATATAAATCCTCAGAATCAAAAGAAATTATAAAAGTCGAAAAGGTAACTTTTACTTAACAGGATAAAAAAAAATATTATTTCCCATTTTTCTTTTAACTGCAAGTTAGAAAAAAATATCCGTTATCAAAACTATGTAAAAGCCTATCTATATTTTGAAAAAGAAATTTATCATTATTCTAATATGGCCACTGCCTTTCCAACTGCAAATTTCCCAATTGTAATGGACAGCGGCTCAGATAATGGAATCAGAGAGCAAAATTTGAATTTGAGTCAAATTCTTATAAGGAAATGTCTAATATTACCATTTCAACCACCATAATCTCTTTTTGCTTTATGGTAAAGTAGGAATTCACAAGGGAAACCTGTTAGAAAGAATTTCTCTAAGTGCTTTGTCTC
Source organism: Acanthosepion pharaonis (assembly GCA_903632075.3). Lineage (NCBI taxonomy): Eukaryota > Metazoa > Mollusca > Cephalopoda > Sepiida > Sepiidae > Acanthosepion > Acanthosepion pharaonis. The sequence continues at coordinate 21,090 of CAHIKZ030000013.1, read as the reverse complement.
TTCGGGATATGGATGTTCACGTCTCTCCACATCTTCCTTCAGTCTTTACTCACTGTCTTTTATGACCAGCCTTTATGTTTGTGGCACATGTTTCTCCATCGATTTGTTTAGACTTGTCAACTGGACTATTTTCCTTTGTTTCTCTTGCCTGCAATCTGTCCTGTGGGTGTTGAATTTGCTAAGCTTTCTTTCTTCAAGCTGTAGAGAGCTTCTTGTCTTTCTTCTTTTTTTGGTTCCTCAATGACCACTCTTTTTGTAAAAATTGTCCCTCTATCAATTTGTTTTTATAGTGCAACCCCTCAATTATTTTTATATGAATCTGAAGCCCTGCAAAAAAAAAATACCTCTGTATAGTGCACCATTTTGTTTTATTTACTGTTTTTTTTTTAACTAATGCTTACCAATACAAGACCCAAGAGCCACTCAAGGTAGAGAGTTACTTTCTATTAGAGTAAGAAAGGTCAAAATAATAAGATAGACATAATTTTAGACTTGAAGAGGTCAAGATTTAATTAGTGAATAAAATGTCAGAGTTCAGGCAGAGATTTTAGAAGTATCAAGTTGAAGTAGATTTCAGAGAGAACCAGAAACCCAATCCTAAACAAGGGATGAACCTCTACTCCTGTTCAAAAAAAAACAGGGAGGCAGGTGAACCAGATGATAGGCAAACCTATCTACTCCTATTGAGAGAGGGAAAAAAATTGATGAATGAATTTTCAGATTTCAGGCAAAGACGTCAGGATTATCGAGTTGAAGTGGATTTTAGAAGGGACCGGAAACCTAATCCTAAACAGGCAGAAACTTTTTAAATAGGTTTTGAGTAAAAATAAGTATTAATTATAAAATAAGGTTGGTAGGAGAATACAACATCAATTCTTAGCTGAAAATTGATGAAAAACCACTTAAAAAAGAAAATAAAAAGCATAAAATAAGTATCTTTCGCAATGACTAACCTTTGGCAGGTTGAAAAGTATTTGTCTGTTTATTGCATACAAAACAACATCGGGACTTCTTGTAACGTTCTAAAGCACAAAATTAATATTTACATTTTGTGACGACAGGATTAATGTTGTCATTTTTATTCCCCTCCCAGACAAATTGTACATCTGGGAACTAGTTAGGAATTCATAGAGACTTGAGGTATTATGGTGACTGTAGAACTTTCCTCTATAGTATTTATTGTAAATATTCATTGGAGTTTCATTTTTTTAATTTTTTTTTTTTTTTACTATTGTTTACCCAATACAAGGCCCAAGAGCCACTCAAGTAGAAGGTTACTATGTGGAGTTGTATAAGAAAGGGCAAGATAACAGGAAAGATAGTTAATTCTAAACTTGAAAAGGTCAAGATTTAATTAACGAATAAAATAAATCCCAATCCTCAACAGGCACAAACATTATAAATATGTTATGAGTAAAAAATATGTATTAATGATAAAAGGCGGGGAGGAGAAGCCGACATCAATTCCTGGCTGAAAATTGATGAAAACCGCTTATAAAATAAAAAATAAAAAGCATGAAAAAAATATCTTTCACAATGACTAACCTTTGGCAGGGTTGAAAACTCCATTTGTCTGTTCATTGCATACAAAACAACGTCGGGACTTCTTGTATCGTTCTAAAGCACACTTTTCACAAAAGTAATGTTTACATCTGAAAAGACAAAAGAAAATGTACGTCAATACATTTTTATCAAGACAGAAAAGTGCCGTTGGTGTAATGGATAATGGCTTGGAATTGTTAATCCAAGGGCCAAGTTCCAGTTCCCACAGTGGAACTCCAGCAGCACAAAAGAAAAACAAGAGCAGTTAAAGGGTGGATAAACAATGAGTCCAATAGTCTTCACAATTGGCCAAGCGCCATCAGTAGAGCCACACCCCTGATGACAGGATCCTCCAAGAAGGGGTTCCTCCAACAGGGGTGAGATGGATTTAGGATTGGATCTATTAACAAGAGACCACATCTGCAATAGAACTTCAATTTCCAACCTCATTGAAACAGTTCCCATACAATCACTAAAGTTAAGCAACATCAAGCGTGGTCAGTACTTAGATGGGTGACTGCTTGTGAATAACAGGTGCTGTCAGCTTGGATGTGGGGGTTATGTAATATCAGTGAGTCGGGTTCCAATTCCAGTAGAGTTCGTTATATTTACTTATACACTAATACCTCAGCAAAAGGTATGAGTTCACCACTTCTTCCTCCAGCTAGGGGTTAATTAGAACTTGTATCAGTAAATTATCTCCAATAATAGAAAACAACGAAACAAAATTTACTAAGAGCTATAAAGGAGAGGAAATTGTGGAGGGCCACTATCTCCCATATCCTGGATATTTTGAGTTGATTTCATGCAGGCCATTTAGATTTTTTTAACCTTTTAATTGAAGCTTTTTCCAGAAGGTTTAGAGCCTGGTTAGTACATAGATGGGTGACTGTTTGGGAATCCCAGGTGCTGTAAGCTTGGATGTGTGGGTGGTGTAATGGATAACTGTTTAAAATTGGAAATCAGAGAGACGAGTTCCAATTCCAGTGAGGTTCATCATATTCACTTACATGCAAATACCCTCGGGAAAAGTATTTTTTTTTTTTAATCATTTCGCCCCAAGCAAAGCAAGAATGCCCCTAGTATGAAAAGGGTTACAGAGGGTGGAGGTGAAAGACTGGGTTTAGGGGGATTGAGGAAAGGAAAAAAAAATAAATAGGGTTCAAGATGACAATTGACGTTGTATTTAAATTTTTGAAGATTGTAGTTTTCAGGAAAGCAACTAAACGGAAGGGAGTTTGACTTTCAGGAAGTGCGAGAAAAGTAACTGTAAGTGTTCGTTAAGTTAATTAGATGGCTTGTATCACTAAACCATTCTTATCACAAAAAAAAAAAAAAAAAATTTTCTTACAATCTAAAAAAAATATTTTCTCGTTTCAAATAATCTACAAAGGGTTGATTAGCCATAAAATAAAATAAAATGCTGATTAGCTACACATGGAAGTCTTCTCGATTTATTTACATTATCAGAAACATAAGTGTATAGAAACTACTGTGGCCACAAAGTGAGGGATCAGTTTCTTTATAAATTGTAATATAGAATTGATCCCACACTTTATATCCACATTATGATTTCTTGTAGGCATGTCTTTTTTGATTTATTTACATTCTCAGGAATATAAATGTATAGAAACTACCATGACCACAAAGTGAGGGATCAAATTATTTATTGATCGCAATAGAGAATTGATCCCCCACTTTATAATTTCTTGTAAGCATGTCTTTTGGATTTATTTATATTCCTGAGAATGTAAATAAATAAAAAATTTATGTCTTTTTTCATTTATTTACATTCTCAGGAATAGAAAGGTAGAGAAACTCCTGTGACCGCAAAGTGAGGGATCAGTTTCTATATAAATTGTAATATAGAATTGATCCTCCGCTTTATATCCAAATCATAATTTGTTTCTCAAATTCTAATTAGTTCATAAGTGAAATTAAGTGTTGAGTTTTTTTTTTAAAAGGTTGATTTTAGGTTTGCAATTTCATCTTTTGTTTTTATCAAAACGAAAATGTCATCCACATACCTTGTGTAGATTTCAGGTTTAAAATTCACTTATGAAAACATGATACTTAACAAAACCCATTCCTTGATGTTGAAATGGAACTAAAATCCAACAAATTTACCACTTACCTGTATAACAAACCTACTAATATAAACTCCTGTATTCTAAACAATGCCACGAAAGATATAAAATAGCAGAGATAACTCTATAAATTGAGCAAACAAAAATTCCTCTTCCCAAAGAATATTTCTCAGTGAACTAAAACACATAAAACAAGCATGAGTCAACAAGAATTTTCCCAACTACATCATTGATAAGCAAATAAAATTATTCTTTAAAATTATTAAAAGACATGACACCCGTAACAAAAATACAACAAAACATCAATATACTGTAACCAGATACACAATGACTATAAGCAAGATAAATTTGCTATAAGGAAAATCATTAAACACTATTTCTGTGGTAACTCCCAGAATATATATGTGTGTGTGTGTGTATATATATATATATATATATATATATATATATATATATATATATACACACACACACACATATATATATATGTAAAAGACAATAGGGAAACTGTAATATTAGCTGACACAGTTCGTCCAATGTGGTCTTTTTCAAGGTAAAAAGGAAATTAATTTATTAAACAAAATAACTAATACTAACAAAAACAAAATGTCCTTAACAACTGGAAGAATTTAGAGAACGCCATTTTCATACTGTTAACTGAAAATTACGTCAATTACTGTCACATGTGGAAATATTGTTTTTATTGTTGTGTTGACGGATTCAACCATTTTCTTTTGATTTCTTGATACTGTTGTGTACATTTTTTTGGGAGAGCAGTAATTCTCTTAAAGGTGAAATAGGGAAAAGGCCTGGGCGTAGATTAATATTTGGATAATATTCAATGGCGGCACTCTTGAGAATTTTCCTTCTGAGTGAGTTATTTTCTTTTTTTATGAGTGTAGCATTTTTAAAATCAAAATTATGGTTGAATTTATTTCTATGTATGACTAGTGCATTAGCTAAGTTGTTTTTTGTGAGGTCTCTTTTGTGCTCATAAATGCGTTTTTTTAAATTTCTACTTGTTTCTCCAATATATTGGGAGGAGCAGTTTTGGCAATTTATTTTATAAATGCCTGCTTCAGATATACTCAGATCCTCAAACACTAATAGCAATAATATTTCTGAAGCAGGCATTTATTTCATATATATATATATATTTGGCCCCAAAGGAGTGTACGGTTAGCAAGGTCGAATTTACTGTATTTAAACTTCAATCTTCCACCTTGCTAACTGAACGCTCCTTCGTGGCCAAATCAGTAAAGGCATGTCAAGCTAAATGACAGTTCCGTATAGGATACAGGTTCGAATCCTGTCGGAGGATGAATATTTTCTGTGAAAATTTCTCCGATATTCAAGCCGGTAAATGCTGTATAATACTGTTTATTATAAACAGAGCATTTACTTAAATATTTGTATCTATAAAAAGAATGTTAAACATAAAATGTCTTAAAAATAATTGTCGGACTTTGTCCATTTCATTATATATATATATATATATATATATATATATATATACATATATATATATATACATACATACATAAACACACTATTTTTACTTCTCATTAGTCTTTCTTTTAAAGATGCCATAAGGCAGAGAAGATAAATTTTTAACTGGAATTGTGGAAAAATAGAGAATCTTTTATTTAGAGAGAGAGAGAAAGAGAAAGTGTAAAGTGAGCAAATTGAGGAGAGGAAGACATATTTATCCATTGTATAGAATTTGTGTCTGTTTGCTAAATCAACAAAATCATTACATATTTTCTTAACAAAAGCCTTTCACCTTTTTTTTTTAATTTTTACAATCCTGAAGCTGGATTTAAGTAAATGTACGACCAAGTTAATCATTCATGAAACAAACATTGCTTCGGTATTTGCAATTGAAATTTTCACCTTGAGTACAATTTTCTAAATTCTTCTCTCAGAGATGAAATATTAAAATGAATTTATTTTAGATAATTAAAAACTATTTGGATGATTTCAATTTTTCTCTTCATTTCACATCGAGAAAATCGAGTTACAAATAATTGGTGAAATACAGTAATTCATAACAACCCTTAAATCTAATGTTTAAATCTTTGAGGGGTGTTGCACAAGGCACTCCCTAAAAGCAATATTTTAATGACTAAACTGTAGAATACTGATTTTGGGAGGGTGGGTTACACCAATAACTCACCAGCAGCTATTTATAAACTAGTAAAGTTTAAAGTTTTTAAGGAGGAAGGCATGCTTAGAGAATTTAACACACACAGGGTGAATTGAAGAGATAAAAAAAAAAAAAACAGCAGGTGACCTCCATGATGAGTTTCCGCAAATGAAGAACTGTAATCAATCATCTTTTTTTCATTTTTTTTTTTTTTAAATATCAAATAATTGGAAATAAAAGCACCAACCTCTTAATTATAACTCCTTTACTCTAGCCACTGAGCCAAACTTGCTAATTTTGTGCAAGATTTTATACGAAAAGTGACAAATCTGCTGCCCTTCACTGCATATGCAGCCTGAGGACAGAATTGTTGAATTGTCAAACTAATTGAACAGGTCTGGTAGCAAAGAAAAAGAAATTGCTTTCTCAATAAATTGAAAAGGAAAGTTAAATTCTAATTTCAGAATACAAATTGGATTTGGTTGGAAGTACGGTTTATCAAAAAAAAAAAAAAAAATCTTTTCACTTCATACCAAAATGGATGTGATGAACTTGAGACAAAATTTTCAGAGACATTTATTTTTAAAACATCACAGAACTTCATGTATGATGAATTTAAAAGAAACCTTGTCAGAATCATTGCTTGTTTGTGGCAATGTTTTTTTCAATTTTAATTAAAAATAGAAATAAAACATTAAATATTTTTTTAAAAATATGCTTTTAAAAATAGGTTTTGTAAAACAGACATTGCCACTTACGTTGCAAATGTTATTTGTTAGCAATATAAATCGATAAAAGACTAATATGGTAAAGGTATGCTTACCTAGCGCCCAGACGATTGCTTAGGCTGGGCAAGTTGAAAATAATACTACCAACAGAGCATCTCCTTTCCGAGGAGGCGTCCTCAAAAAGGGGGAGAGCTGAGGGGGCTTGAGCAATTTTTTTGGCGGTAATGCTGTTAAAAACCAATCTTGGCATTGATTTGCTTTTTTTTATGGTTTATCAACCCTTTGTGGGTTATTTAAAGCTGGAACATATTTCAGATTATTTACACAATTTACATTTGGACTACTGTGCTCATATTTGTTGCTACCACAACATTTCAGTCACTGTACCATCCAGACTCTATCAAGTGCACAGGGTGCGATGGATAAATTGTCATCTGAATGATGCAAAAATGAAAATAATGCTGACATCTCGTTTTAACAGAAATACTTACTAAAATGACACAAAAATATCTTGAAATACTAAAGAGTAAATTTATTCAATAAAATCACCATTGGCTTCAACCACAGCCTCCAGACAACTTCAGAATCTTCTGTAACAGTTCTGGACGGTCTCCTTGTTTAAATTGATGAATGCTGCCATAATCCTTGCCTTCAGTTCATCTTTGGCATTACAAGGAGTTTTGTTGGTCTTTTGCTCAACTACGCCCCACACATAATAATCAAGGGGGTTGCAGTCTGGAGAGTTAGGTGACCAAATATAAGTGGTGATATGGTAGCAGAAATTGTCCTACAGTCATGTCTGGGTTCCTCTGCTTGTTTGGAATTGTACAGAGTCCTGTTGGCAGACATAGGGTCTTCCAGCTGTCACCCTCTTGACCCAGGGCAACACTACCTCCTCACAGCCCTTGATGTAGGCCTCCATGTTGGTTCTAAAGTCCTCACCAACAAATTCAGGTATTCTTTTTTATTAAAACAATCAGAGTGAGTTTTCCAAGCTGCCATACCTTCATAATCACCATGAGACTCATCCAACTCTTTCTGAATCCTATGCACTTTCCTCAGACGGACAACCACACAATCTGAAATGTTTGTATTGGAGCTCCCAGCATGAATGACAAGCAGTACAACATGCCATTCCCAAATATCTGGTGGAATGAATTGCGTTATGGTGCTCTTTTTCTCACGGACGGTACCCAACTGACCCTACCATATTGTGCAGTCGACAAAATCAAATACAAACAATGGACAAAAGTAAAAATATAAAATGGCAGCAATTTAACTATCGCACGCTATATATCAATCTGAATAACCTACAGAAAATTCTGAACTGAACTCCTTATTGAATCTATTGAGAATTGTCCTACGGGACAAGACCTTGTGAATTAAATCATTGGTTTGGGAATTTCATGACCTAGTAATGGTGAGATCAATCTCTAGGCCATGTATAGTGTACTCAGTGGAAAAAGGTCAAACAATAACTGAGCAGTACTAAAAATAAAAACTAGATGAGATATACACCTGATGAAGGCCAGAAATGTTGTGATAACAACAACAAAGATGAGGACAATAGTACGCATGTAAATAATGGCAACTCATCCCAGAAATTCAGATTTTGAATTATAAGAATAATTATATTCTTACAAGCGAATATTGCAATAGCAATGACCCTAATATAAGTTCTACTGTTTAACCCATAGGTGGGGAGAGGAGGTGGATTCATACCTTTCTCAAACTCAGACAACAGTCAGCTATTTAGATCGAAGTGTTCTGAGAGTTCAAACAAAAATTTGCAAGATCCCAAATCTCTTTGTCATTATTATTAACATAATGTTGCAAGCCTCTTGCTACTCTATGGCTATTTCCACGGCAAATGTTCTGATGAACTATATTCACAAGTTCAGATCATTACAGCTAGAACATGTGATACCATTTCCATTTGGGGCCAGTTTGGCTGCAAGAGCTGCCAAAAGGTTGTCAGTGCTGACGGCTAGCCACCATCAGGACTCTGATACAGATTATTTGCCTGAATTTACTGCCATATCATTTTCATGTTTGGATCTGATTGCATGGCAGTAGAAATTTAAAATCAGGGTTTTTCCTTCTTCTAGATGGTTTGCCTTTCCAGGCTGATGAGCTCCATCTACCTGAAGCAGATGGTTATGATGATGACAACTTGGTTTACATGTTTTTATAATCTTGTAAACAAACATTGCCAAGGGCCAGTTGGTCGATTGTCTTTGTTTAGCGGCATGTCAACACCTCTATGGGTTATTTAATGCCGAAATCTAAATATTTTGATTGGTTTGGTTAGTTGTCTTTGTTTAGCGACATATCAACACCTCTATGGGTTATTTAAGGCCGAAATCTAAATATTTTGATTGGTTTAGTTGGTTGTCTTTGTTTAGCGACATATCAACACCTCTATGGGTTATTTAATGCTGAAATCTAAATATTTTGTATATAGTTTTATGGTTTCAACTACAGATAAAATGTATTGTTAGCTATTTTGCTATAAAATTTATTTTTGGCAATTCTACTATAAATATGTATTGTTAGTAATGTTCTTTTTATACGATATTGTATGACTGGTATTTTTATATTTTCATAGTGTTTGTGTCTTAACTATTTGCCCATAGAAATTTTTTAAAGATATTTTTGTAGCTATTTACATTATTTGGACTATTGTCCTAATCTTTGTCGCCATGTTTATCACAACGTGTCAGCCGTTATATGCTCTGGCCTTCTTCAGGTGGTTGGAATGTCAAACTGAACCCTTTATTTCGCTCACTGGGGTAGACTGTTCTAGTTCCACGTGCCATGTTTAATAAATGTCAGTTATCAGTTATCACCTGTTAATTCCCCTCTGCAAGTTTTCCACTGCCTTAACCAGGTATTGAACTCACACTCTTTGGGTCTTGTCACTGGATCTAACTAACGCCTTTATCCACTGTGCCATGTGTCTATAATATGCACCCCTAATTTTGCTTATTATTTTTTAGAAAAAAAATGCGTATTATATATAGGGAATTACGGAAATCTAAAATGCCATTTACACCAGACACAAATCTCTAAAACAAAGAAATGACTGTGTAGCACAGTAAAAAAAAAAAAAAAAAAAAAAGGGAAGTATCTTGGCCCGGGCAATGCCTGGTATCACTGTAGTCAGAAAGAAACCATGTATTTACAATGGAATAATCATGTTGTTTGAATCCGTAATAAGAAGAAAAGAATTAATTCTACCCTCACCCCATTATTTGGGGACGGGGAGAGTTCAGGAAACAGCAAAAAGAAGACAAAGAAAAAAAAGAAGAAAAAGAAGAAAAAAAAGAAGAAAAAAAAGGATGAACTCTTATTTTCTGGAGTAACAATAATGGCTTTCAAGTCGATGTGAATGTGTCATGTTCAAATCAAAAAGGAATTGGACCAAACTTTTTGCAAATGAACGCTATTGATTACTTTTTGCATATAGAATTACCAGATGTTTCAAGTTCAGTGCATCGTGCATCTCTTACAATTTCAAAGACTTTGGTTCAAAAACGATTCATTTGTGGCGCCACCTGTCTGCTAAACAATGACTTAAGAGACAAACATTCGAGCCTTTGTCTGTCTTTTATTCATTTTAGTAAATTAGTTTATCAATTTTAGAGACTTATCAAATGATGTTATTAATTCTGACTGCTATTTTCATTTTAAATGGTACATCCTATTATCACGTTTGCCAGGCTAGCCTCAAGAGTCTGGGAGAACAGAAAGCATAATATGAACACCAAAATTGAGGCATGTGCAGAAGCAAGACTTGGAGCCTCTACTTTAAACAGGAGAGACGTCTCACGTCTCTTTGCTGTCAGGCATGCATTCAGGGCATCAATTGGTCTGACCAGATCAACAATGTCATAGTTCTCACCTGTGCCCAGTTACTACCGTATACCGTAGTCCAGATGGGAGGATTCCAAAGGTCTGTCTGTACAGGTAACTGACCAACAGCAAGAGGATGATGTCATCTTTGCTTCAAGGACATTATCAAAACGGACATGAGGGCAATGGACATCGAGAGGTGGGAAGATGTTGCCAATGATTGCTCACACTAGAGAGGCAATTTACATCCAGAACTGAAGTAAGGAGAGGAGAAAGAAAGACTTTCTGCTAGGGAACAGAAAGGCGCAATGGAAAGAAAACAACACGATAACATCAGGGGAGAGCATCTTCACATGCATTCATTGTAATCAAGACTGTCACTCCTGTGTGGGCCAGTACAGTCATAAAAGATGCTGCAGCTGAGGCATAAATCTTGGCTGCAGATTTAAGGTTTCCCAAGACCAACGGAGGCCATACATACCTATCGTTAAATAGTAGATTCTTTCGTTCTCTAAAAACCATCTCTCGTACTCCTCTATTTCACTATATTGCCTTTATCTGTTCTCAATTTACAAGCCATTTGTTCCCAATACATATGGTCCTTTCCCTGTAGATCTAGTTTTCCTAACATTTTAAGAAGTTCCTTGCATTATGGTTACAACAACATGACAATAAATATCTGAATAATTCTTACATGAATTGACAAGTTTAAAAGTAGGGACATCCACAAAAAATAGGAAAGCTAAAGTTTAAAATGAATTTTTAAAAATGAAAAATCTTTTTTGATGCATTTATTTTAATTTCAAGCTAATAGATTAAATTTAATATTTCCATTAGCAAAATACTTTGCTGTATTTCAAAAACTAATTTAAATTGACTGGAAAGAATTTCCATTTTTTTTTTTTTTCTGAAATAGCTGATTGGCACCTTTTTTTAGTCATTTTTCATCACAATGTAAATTCTCTTTATTAAAAATTCTTCCTAAAATAAAATATACTTTTCTGAAACATTATTTGAGGGATGTTAACTGATTTAAAGTATAATTTATCCGGTTTGAAACAAATATCATTTACTTTAAATATCACAGAAATGCATTTTTTAACCGACAGTAGCTGTTTTGATCTGTTGACAACCTCATGACAGATCAAATATTGTTTTACAGAGACATGAGGACCAATTTTATATAATTAAGTACTCAATAATCTTAAAAATTCAGGAAAATATTCTCTGTAATTTAATGTTTTATTAAATTTTAGAAATGTTAACTTTAAATTTACTATAGTCATCGTTCTCATTTTCATGTCATGTATGGTCACCTGTACTAACAAAAATCTGCATATTTATGCACATATAAAAATAATTCAAAATTCTTTTAGAAATATTGATGTTTGATAATATGTATTAAGCTTTTCAATTTATGATTAGTAAATACTTTTTACTTATTAATATCATCTAAAAGGGTGAAATTAATACATTTAAAACTTAATAAATTTTCAAAATTAAATTATTCATTGAAAATTTTTTTCTTTTTCCTAAGACAATAGTGACCTTAATAAATCTTATTTATAAAAGCAATTAAAAGCTTTTCTAATTAAATGATGTCAGTCTTTTTAATGATTCAAAATGGATTTTTGATAAATGGTGTTTCAATAATTAATGATTTAAATTCTCCAAGGACTCCTGCTTTCAATGAATATAAATATGAAGAGGCTAAAATTTTAATTTCTCGAAACTTCCTAAAATTAAGTTAGTAGGTAACAGATGCAAAAAAAAAAAAAAAAAAAAAAAAAAAATTTCACCAAGATTTCCTAAAGAAAAAGAAAAAAAATTTCAAAAATAATTTAATTCAGTGTGAATAAGTCCTGGAAATTTAATTAAAATTTGACAATTATTTGATTTTTGTAAGAATTTCCAAAACAATGTGTTTTTGACACCAAAAAAATACACCATTTACATTATTCGAACGATTATCCTCATCTTTGTCGCCATATTTATTACAACGTTTCAGGCGTTGTACACTCCAGCCTTTATTTTAGACAGTTCTAGTTCCATACGCCATGTCTAATGGATGCCAGTTATCAGTTATCTCTTGTTAATTCCACTTTCCAAGTTCTTCACCGTCTTAACCAGGTATTGAACTCACACTCTTTGGGTGCTGTGACTGGATCTAACCAACACCTTTATCTACTGTGCCATGAGTCCTTGAAGACATCTGCGTATGAATTTTTGGGTATTATAAACCTAATGTCTTCAGCAGCATTTTTTACCAGTGCTCATATTGCAAATTTTGTTGTTATCAAATCATATTTTTACCAAAGCTCATATTGCAAAAATCTCCTGAGCCAACCAAGCATAGAAATGAATACAATATGGGAACCAGTAATAAAGAGTGCCAGAGAAAAGTGATAATAACAACAAAAATTGCAATATGAGAAAGAAGAATTTTTAATAAAGAGAATTACATTGCAATGAAAGCTGACTAAAAAAGAGCACTAATCAATTCAAAAGAAATGAAAAATCCTTCCAGTCAACTCAAATTAGTTTGAAATACAACAAAGTATTTTGCTTATTGGAAATATTAAATTTAATTTATTAGCTTGAAAAATTAAAACTAAAATAAACACTATAAGAAAGATTTTTCATTTTTAGAAACTTCAATTTAAACCTTAGGTATCATTTCAAAATACATAACTAGTTTCAAAACTGATAAAGAAACATACCTTAGCATCGAAGAAAATATCAAGTTAATAAAATAATTAAATGACAAATACTGAATTTGATTCATTTAATAAAGCATTTTCAATTATAAAGTTAAAAAAAAGAAATAATTCAAAATACATTTATTTCAAACAAGGGGAGAGAATTCTGTCAGAGACTGAAATTTTCATAGCACCATGAATTTTTGTTTCATTTCATACGATGTTAAAACAAAGATTTTCACTTATTTACTGATTCATGTATTAACACAATTCAATGTTATTTAAATATGAAAATATCTCTAAAATAATCAATGCTTTTGCATATAAAAACCATGATAGGTATGCCTAAGATAGTGTAATAATTAACAAGCACGCCTGGCAAACTGATTCCCAAAACAAAGCTTAATAAATGAAGTTGGTTGGTTAGCTTATTAACCTGGAAAACCATTAGCAAAAGAAGGGAGTTCAATCCCCAACAAGATTCCATAATTAAAACCTGAAACTAGACTAAACCAAAGTTAGTAAAGAAATATAAAAGGAAAATTTCAAAGAATATCATTTTCAGATACAAATAAACCAACACTTACATGAATTACAACACAATATATATATATATTCTTTATACATTGTTTTTTATAGATACAAATATTTAAGTAAATGTTTTTTTATAATAATTTCTCAGACATTTAGGCCGAAAAATGTTAATACTGTTTATTATAAACATTTACTTAAAATATTTGTATCTATAAAAATAATGTATAAACAATAAATATATTAAAATAATTGTCGGACTTACTCCATTTCATTATATATATATATATATATATATATATATATATATATATATATATATATATATATATATATATATATATATATATATATATATATACACACACCAAATACATGGTTGGTACAGATGGAATAAAATTCTGATAACCAAAAACACTATTCTTAAAAAGAGTGCTCAATACTAAGTAGAGCAAATAATATTTATTCAACTTATAATATATGCATGTTATAACATCACTCCAAAAATTGTAATTTTGTTTCAACACTACTGGTGTCTTATTAAGTGATAGTGTTGATTGCAAAATAAAGGGTTTTCCCAATCAACACCATCCTTGATACGACACCAGAAGTGTTGTAACAAAATTACAGTTTTTGTAGTGATGTTATAACATGCATATGTTATAATTTTGAATATATATATATATATATATATATATATATATATATATATATATATATATATATATATACACACACACACTTCAGGATTTTCCCTATGCAGGAAACGGTCTTTGTTTGTTTATGACAATTGTTAAATAGTAACCTGTTATGTCTTAGCGGCTTTATTGCCTTGCTTGTAATAAAAAGATTTTTTTTTTTAAATTAAGAGATAAAAAGACAGACTCTGTGAAAGACCAGAGCACAACAATATGACAGGTGCTGAAAAGTTTCTGGCCAGACCTACATCTCAAAACATATTTAAAGACTCACACTATGAAAACCTCATAACAGTCACGGTGTTGTCGCAATCAGCAAAGTTTAATAAGTAAAATAAAAATATTTCTTAAATCTCCTAAAAAGTATCATCTCAATAATACCTTGTTAGCCATAACACAGGCATTTTTAAGGACAGGTCAATCAGCTAACTTCATTTCTGAAACCAGATATTTTGATAATTGAAGACAAAAGATCAAAGACCCAGTACCAAAGCAAAGGATAATCCCACACATACTTCCCAACCATTTACCGACACTATAAACCCAGGAAAAATAGGGCCTCGAGTTCAGACCTCTCTACCCTTTCACCAGAAAGCTAAACAGGCTGGTCCACTCCATTCTACCCCACCAAAGAACTAATGAGGAAGGTTGCCTGCTACAAAGGAAGGGTCGCTCTTTCTCATTGTTCAAATGTACCACAAGCTATGAACTCTGTCTCACCAACAAAGATACAAGTTCGTATTTGTATTCAGGAAAATAAACCTTTCAAAACAACATTCACTAAGTGTTTGTTCGTTTTGAATTTAAAAAACAACTTTCTGCTTCGACCTCAGCAACTTAACAAAATATGCCATCTTGTTATATAGTGTAAGTAAATTAGTATTAATATACGATTCTACTGGACATAAAATGGTGGATTGGTTTTCATGTGTTATTATGTAATAAACTCACCAGAATTACTACATATTAATAATTAATAATATTAATTAATATTTGAACACAATTGTATGCCTTCAACTAAATACATTTTGAACACAATTGTATGCCTTCAAATAAATACATTTTGAACACAATTGTATGCCTTCAACTAAATACATTTTGAACACAATTGTATGCCTTCAACTAAATACATTTTGAACACAATTGTATGCCTTCAACTAAATACATTTTGAACACAATTGTATGCCTTCAACTACAGATAAAATGTATCGTTGGTCATTTTGCTATAAAATGTGTCGTTGGTAATTTTTTATATAAAAATATATTGCTTATATTTTTTTATAGTGTTTTGTTTTTGTTTTGCCAATAGCTGGGACCCTAATAGGCACTACCAGCCCGGGTCAGAGTGGACCTGGGAACACCAGCAATTGACATGTTGTTACACACTCCTCAAAACCTCCAATCTCCCAATCAAAGACCTTTCTGCCAGATGTAGTTTATCATCAGACCCAGAACTAGAAACTAAGAGGTAGTTCCATGCTCTTCAAAACTTCCAATCTCCCAATAAGAGGCCTTGCTGCCGGATGTAGCTTATTGTCAGACCCAGGACTATGTAAGAAAAGAAACCTTTAGAACAGAACTTACAGTTACATCTAGCTATTAATTTCAAAAGTAAACTGATAAGACCTATCTGCCAATCCAAAAGTATGTTTATTTTCATGTGGTTGAGGTACTAAAACAGATTTACTTGCATTAGTGCCTTAGTTTTGGATGTTATTGTTGCAACATTTTGTTTATATAGTATCCACTAAAATTTTTCAGGTAGCCATCATCATTTGTAACAATCTAGAATCTTAAACCATACATTAAATTTAAGGATTCAAGTTTCCACCACCAGACACATAAAATAGTGGATACAAGCATTAAGTAGACCCGGTTACCTGGTGTTCAGGAGTTCGATCTCTGGGGTGAGTAGTGCAAAAATGTAATATTTGGGTTCAGTGAAAGAAAGGCAACAGGAGTTATTTCCCTTGATAGTGGAAAGAAAATATTACCACAAGGAATGAAGTCGAAATATCACCAGAACGGCTAGAAACAAGCTTCAAAATTAATGTCGTTCCAGAGATGACAGAATATTAGTTTCAGATGACTGGTTAGATTTTTGAAGACGATTCCAGAATAATACAAACTTTTTAATAAAAACTATTATATTTATTACACAGCTGTTTGAGGGTTCCTCTAGCCATACTAAACTTAAATAAAGTCAATTCAGGTTTGATATGGTAAAAATATTCTATCCCGAGTAAAAATCATTACAAAAATGGCAAAAGTCATTTTGTCACAACTTATTTTCTCTGAAAGAAAATGGATTTTCATACTTTTATAGGGTTAAAACAAGGTAAAATATTGAAAAATTACTGTTTTGTCATCATCTGAACAAATATCAAGGAAACTTTTGATCTGAACCCCATGAAACCAAGTATTTTCTGAAAGCAAACAATATGTTCTTTCATTTAAAAGTAAAATTGGCTGTGTAAATGACTCAAAAATCTTTTTCAGGAGGTAAAATGTGAAAAAATAGTGAAAATTTTGCACTTTTTCCAGTTCTAAACAAAAATTTTGCCCAATAATGGGAAATTAACCCCCTTTTTTTTTTTTTTTGAAAATCAGAAAGCCTAAATCATAATCAAACTATACAAACGGGAATAACATTTTTTTCAGGATGATGGTGAAAAAAGTTAGTCTGGAAGCCTGACTAAAACAAGATGTGGTGATGATAAGTAATAACTGGAAATCAGTGCCGAATACCAGTTTGAAAATTTTAACTTAAAACAAATCATAAGATGAAAGGGAGATTTTAAATTGCTTACTTGATAACATTATCAAAAGGGAAGCTTTTTCTGATTCTTTTTTTTAATTTCATTTCTTCATTAAGAAAAAAAAGAAGAAATTCTTACTTTGTAATGACAGGATTCACAAAAGACTTTCTGCAAATGAAACATTTGAAAGGTAAATCTTCATCCTCACTGCTAATTTCATAGTTTTCATCATCTGGAAAAGGAAAAGTAATTACAATACAAATGGCAACCACACAAAGACATCTTTTTCTTTTTTTTTTACATCTTTTTATCATTTCAGTATTAAATTCAAGTACAATTTACAATTTACAAGGATTGATTGTTAAACAAGGTCTCCTATCCTATAAACCAACTTTTAGAGCAGATAGAATAATGAAACTGGTATCAAAATGAAGTCAATTTATTTCTCTTCAAAATGACATGGGCTGATTGATAAGTAAGGTCTCCAATCTTATAAACCAAGTTTTAGACCAGATAGAATAATGAAAGTGGTATGAAAATGAAGTCAATTTATTTCTCTTCAAAATGACATGGGCTGATTGATAAGTAAGGTCTCCAATCCTATAAAACAAGTTTTAGACCAGATAAAATAATGAAACTTGTATGAAAATGAAGTCAATTTATTTCTCTTCAAAATGACATGGACTGATTGATAAGTAAGGTCTCCAATCCTATAAAACAAGTTTTAGACCAGATAGAATAATGAAACTAGTATCAAAATGAAGTCAATTTATTTCTCTTCAAAATGACATGGACTGATTGATAAGTAAGGTCTCCAATCCTATAAAACAAGTTTTAGACCAGATAAAATAATGAAACGGCTATCAAAATGAAGTCAATTTGTTTAAAAAGTAACTAAAAAAAATTTTTTAAATTAAAGTCATAGTCATTTATGTACTAGTAAACACAGATCTGCACTCTATACTAAGACACACCTCTCCATTCTGTACTAAGAAACACAACTCACCATGTTCCCCATAAGTGCCTTTTTCCATTTCTCTTTCCAACTGCCAGCCATGTTTATAATCACCTCGGTCATGCAGAAATTTGCAGCTATCTAAGAAAGAATAAAGAAAAGTAACATAGAAGAATACTTTTAAAAAAGGCACAAATGTGCTTCAAATATAAAATCAATTCAAAGTCTTTAAAATAAGACAAAATATTTTTAAGCCTGATTCAATTTCATGAATTGTTTTTATATCAAACATTTCCTTATATTTATAAATACATTATTGAAAAGACGAGGCTGAAAATAGTCACTGAAAAAAGAAAAAAAAATGATTTCTGTTTGAATTCATGGGATGAGGCTGCTGCTAAATCTCATGCCATGAAGATGGAGATTTTTATATGCATTGGCAAATGTGGAGTAATTATATTTATTAATGTGTAGTTGAATTTAATTTTGGGATCTTGAGCTTAGTTCAATCTGGCACAAGGTCAGAAATCTAGGGAGCTCAGTGAGGATCGAATTCATGACAGTGGTAATGGTCTGCTCAATGTATTTGGTAAACAGACACATCATGTTCTCATAATCTCAATCGAATCTAATTGGGATCAGAGTAACCTCCCTTGCTTCAGGGGCGTTGATTTGAAAAAAAAAATCTAATCTTAATTTTCTTTTTTTATAATACCACTCTCAACTGACTCGTCCACAAGAGGCGTTGTCAATCAAGCAAAGCCCAATATTGCTTTTAAGCATAATTCTTCTTGGCCTAGACTCTCAAAAGTTTATATCCAATTTTATAATTACTTAAATGTACATATTTGAATTTGAATTTAAATTCTGTTTTTGTAGTTGGAGGTATATAAGCTGTGTGGATGTGTTTCTGTATATATATATATATATATGTATACGTGTGTGTGATTATTCCCCACCCCCATTTGTTTATCTTTTTTTAAAAAAAAAAAATAATGTTCTCATCATCTCTAATAATATTAGCTGTTTTCTCATAAGGAATCATTCATCGACTGAGCAGCCAGTGCTACTCAAGTTATGCTTTTCTTCATTCCCTGACCATCAAACTGGGATCAAAATGTAATATCTGTTCTTCTAATTTTCAGATTAACCATTTCTTTAACATGTAGTGTTAATATTTAAAAGGCGTGACAGCCTATGCAAGGCACTGTTGACAATGGACGTAGGAAAGGATGTCAATGTAAAAACTGGTTGGACAAGGTCAAACAATGGACAGACATGACTGTACCAGAATTGCTGATGGCTGCCGTTGATAGACCATTGTGGAGGAGATTTAGTGCAACTTCTGAATTTGCATCCATTGTTATTGTTTATCATTTTATAAAAAAAAAAAAAAAAATGTGAAAAGAAATTGTGTAAATTTATTAATAAAAAAAATTCTTTTTCATATTTATTTCTTTATAAATTGATAAATGATAAACATTGCATTGTATAAGCCGGTTTGCATTTTTAGGGTTCGGATTTTTAGAATGTTTATCAATATAAAATTTATTCTTGTAAATGAACAATCTCACAAATAAACAAGTTTTAATATATTTGCCGTAAATTCTCAAAGAACAAAGAATATGTATAAATTCATTTTCATATGTTTGGGTTTTATCACAATTCTAATCATCACTTTTTAAAACGGTAAACATTGCCAAGAGAGAAAAGGTTATTAAAACAATCATGGCGTCAAGGGGAAAAAACATCCTTTTGACACACAGTTGTTGTCTTGCAGGCACAAAGTTTAAACTTTGACCTTTTAAGTTTATCAATGATTGTTTTTGATAATGATTGATAAAATAGCTGGCCACTCAAGAGAAGTTTCACCAACTTTTTCTTTTGACAGCAATTTTCAATGTTTCCGCATTTTCATGCTAGATTTATGTAACATTATTCGTTGTTTTTTTGCTACAAATAAAAAAAATGAATTATGGAGACTCCTACCTCCAAAGCCGCAAAAACCAGTCTCTTTGTAATCTTTACAAATGTCCGGCTGGTAATCCCACCTGACAGTGGATCTTATATTAGCAGGTGCTCGAATAGGACCTTTTCTGAAACCAACAAAAATATGAAATGGGTTTATGACAATATTTCATAGTTATTAAATTATTATCAAAGATATGTACTGTTCTGACAAATTCGTTTTTTTCTACAATGGCTGTTAAATCATTAAAACTTGAAATAGTTGCAATGTCATCATTGCTACAGACACATTCGATTGGCACTGGTAGTTGTCGTAGTTTAAAAGAGTTAAAAGTAATTATTACAATAACAGATCTCCCCATATAAAAATCAATGTCTGTTGCTTTGCTGCACAAAATTTGTCATGTATTGCGTTCAGCTTTAAATGTGTAGATCACATTCATATTTTATGTTTTGCAGACATAACTCTTTTTGGTGTGTGGCCAAATAGTTAGAACATTAGCATTCACACCATGAGACCAGAGTTCAAATCTCACCAAAGTCCGTTTACCAAAGGTGACTTCTTGATAATATCAATCACGGCGTGCGTCTTCATCAGTTTGACCAAAGTCTTCTGAGTGAAATTGGGTAAACAAAACTGTTCCTTGAAGGTTGTGTTAGCACAAAGTCACAAGTCATCATGGCTGAGTGTTCAAGTCTATTGACCCTGTTATGTGCCCTCAACCAGAAGCAGTTACAGTATAAACTACAGATGGCTTTGTGAGTGTTGGACAAATTCAAATGTGCCTGAGCAGGTGTCTGCAAGAGGGATTAACTTGCCATTCTAGGATATATTGCTTACCTTATTAATTAAAAATTTTTGGCAACAATCAAACATTAAAAAAACAAAGAATTTAAAACATATTACAATAATTTAATTAAATTCTTTGAAATTTTAATTTTGGTTTTAATTGCAAAAAATATTAATCTTTAGAAATTTTACTTTTAGTGCTTAAATAAGATTTAATGTCAAGATTCTGATTAGAACACAAGACTAAATTTTCTACTGTATCTGTCTATATTTCTGAGATGAGGTATTACGTAAATTATTTATATTATTCAGACTATTGTCCTTATCATTAT
>CAHIKZ030000012.1:1322500-1334523 GCA_903632075.3 Acanthosepion pharaonis | reverse complement strand
ATGGATTAAGACTGGAATTCGAAATTGTCTCTCCGATTCCTCAATCCGAGCCGCTATCCATTACTCCTCCTGTACACTCTTCTTAACAACCTGGTTCCGTTCCAACGAGCTGATCCTTAAGTGAGAAGGTGAATCTGTTATTTCAAGCATGGTACGCGTGTAATGAATTTGTCAACAAGCTTCAGATAGCTTCAAATAGGTTTAATCCTATTTTGCATTATTTTTATAAATGTTTACTAGTGCGGCATAAATATTTACCCATTATTTAAACATAAATTGAAATATAACTAGAAACAAACCCATACGTAAAAATATCAGTTTGTCTCAGGACACGGAGAAAATGACAAAATATTTCGAATAAGTCACTAAGGAGGATTGCGAAAGAGTATCTATGGCTAAAGCCATCCAAAATTCAATAGCGGCAGTTTCTCTCAAGTGCCTTCAAGCAAAAACAGTTTGGCACAAGAGAAAATGTTGAGGGAGATGCAGCGTGCCGCAGACAAAGTTTTCATTTGGTCGGACGAGAGGTTTTTCATTGTGGAGACCTTCCCGAATGTATAAGAACACGTTTAGAACGACAGAAACCAACTGTTGTCATGGTTCGGGCTACTGTTGCTTCTGACGGTCTGAAATCGCCCCTGGGTGTTCATTGAAGAAGAAGACATGAAAATCAATAGCAGAGAACCCCAACAGGCAATGGAATTGAAAACTTCTGAAACGATGTATAACTGCCAGACATTTTAAAATCACTGAAAAGATGCGTTACATGATGGAACCATCATCCCCATCATGCTCGGAACTGTTCTCACGAACTTTATAAAAGTTTGGAAGAACCAAATACTCGAGGAAGAATTAAGATTATCCTGAGATCTGCATAAGATCAGGGAGGATAATGTTGCAGACTTACCCTCACATGATACGCAATGAAGGTCTCCGGTAAATACTGACGAGAAGAGAATATAAAAAATATCAGTCAGTTATGTGCCATGCATAATACACGCTTAGGGCGATCATGTATCTTATGATACATGATTGACGTAGATTGAGTCGTAATGGATGCTCCCTGCCTTACCCATTATTATAATGGTTGGTGAAAAAAAAAACAGGGAATTGTGCGTAGAAAATTCGTTATATGAGTAAATGAGAAATTCGTTGGTGAGAGGATTGATCAAGCATCAAGACTTATTTGATGAACTCTTTGCCTTCGTACAAAGAGTACCCAGACGATACTATGCCAAAGGGCAGTGTCTCGTCTGGTACGGTTGACAAAGCCGACTCCGTGTATACGGGCTATACGGGTAATTTTTGCCCGAACCTATGGTCACGGATCGACCCTGATAAAACCGGTCTTGTGCCACATCCTGGGGAGGTCGGATAAATACCGGCTTGATCTGGCATCAAGACATCTTGTTGAATTCTATATCCTCGGGCACAAAAGGACCCAGACGAGGTGATGCCGAAGAGCAGAGTGTCGCCTGGAGAGGTAGAAAACCCGACCCCATGTATGCGAGGCCTAAAGGAAATTTTACCCGAGCCTACGGATCGACCCACAAAAAATCAGCCTTGTGCCACATCCTGCTCCTTGGGGAGGTCGGGTAAATACTGGCTTGATCAGACATCATGACTTATTTGTCAAACTCTCTGCCTTCGGGCAGAGAGGAACCCAGACGAGGCTATGCCAAAGGACAGTCTCGTCTGGGGAGGTTGACAAATCCGATTCTATGTATGCGGCTCTCACGGGGAATTTTGCCCGAGCCTACGAGCTTGAGTCGACCCAACATAAAATCGGCCTTGTTCCAAACCCCGCCGAGTAAATGCCGGCTTAAGTACCAAGCAATCTCACAAACGGACGGGAAAACGAAAGAAAGAAGCACTGGCAAAGAGGAAAAACGAAATAAAACAAGAAGCATGTGAAAGTCGAAAAGAAAAGAAAATTATTTTGACCCCAAAATAACAGTAAATATTTATTAGTTGAATGCTGTAGTGCAATAGTTAGCAACCTTTCTCTCGGTACAATTCAGGGCTCTATGAGTTCTATCCTTATTTAACGCCCTTTTGTGGCTTTTTTATCAGACTTGTTCATTTTTTTACTAATTAGAGATTCAAGCAGGGGCCCTCCATTATAGCTAAACATGTTTTTACCTCGAGCGATTACGATCAATGCCTGCATTAATGTTCTGATTTCATTTTGTAGCAATACATATGTCTAAGCTGGGGTTAAATTTTGATATTTAATCAACATTTGTCACGGAGTATCTTGCTCGCTAATTGGGCATAGACTCGCTGTCAGTGAATAATTTGGAGATTTGTAAAGAACTGCAGTATGGTGCAATGTGAAGAAGAAAGCATCAACTTCGTCCTATTAAAGCTGTTGCTTTTCCTGGGCAAACTGCAAATATATTTCCTATTTTTCTTCTGGATCGTGGTTATCCCAAGAGATTTAGTGACAATTAAGCCTCATTAAATATTTAGTAGCTTCCTCGCAGTGTCAATTTTACAAGAATCATCTGATCTCGACTCATGTGTTTATGATACTGTTCCAAACGGTCAGCATTTATGAGTTTAAAGTTTCTGTTTCATAGGTTTTTTTTTTTATATTTCCGGGGGAGGTTTTGGTAAATTTCCATTTTTCCTCAATTTAGTAGGTCTCCTTTCATTTTTTTTTTTTTTTTTTTTTTTTTTAGTTAAGTTTGAGTTTGATTTTTGTGATTCCACGGTTGAACACAATTCGTTTGCTTAGTTCCCTGTGTTTAACTGTTCCTACTCTGCCATGTATTTTGTATATTTGTTTTTACTTTTATTCGTTATAATCCGTTTGTTACATAATGTGATTCACCGACTCATTTTTTTTCTCAATAAACACTGTTTTCTTCCTCCTCTAGTTTTTTTTTTGTACATATTTTTTTGGTATCATCTCAATAATAAATTTTCAATTTTTTTTTTTTTATTTTAATGGTGATATACTCTGAATGGTTTCGTATCTTAAGTTCTTTCAGTCGCTGCTAGATTCTTTGACATTACTTGAAAGTCTTAAACAACGATGAATAAAACCTTTCACATCTATTTTCCAGGAATTTTGAATCCGTCTGGAAATATTATATTTTCCAGTTGTTTACTTTGTTTTAAGTTTTAATCAAATCAGTGGGTTGTTGGGATGGCGACGCCTGCTTTTTGTTTTTTTCTTTAGTTTTTGCTCGTCTTCCGGTCAGGATGATTTGATAGATTGAATTTGAATGCAGCCATGTTTCCATTCTCAGGACAACAGATTTTCGTTTATCATATTTTCGCGCGGGGCTAATTCGTATGTGCACTTTTTTTTCTCAAAGAACAAACAGAAATTAATGACTTTGGGATGCTACTACTTCAGCTACTCTCAGGTGCATGTAACATCCTAATATTGTCCTAACACACTAAAACTGAAACAGTCTGTTACCGATATAATGTTTAACATGGCACGTGGAACTAAAACAGTCTACCACAGCGAGCGAAATAAAGGGTTCACTTCGACATTCCAACCACCTAAAGAAGCGTACAACGGCCGAAAATTTCTAATAAATATGGCGACAAAGATGAGGACAACAGTCCGAATAATGTAAATAATGAACATAATACCTCATCTCAGAAATATAGAAAGATTTTATCCTCTTAAATAGAAATGTTGACTTTTTCTTGTCGTCGCCTGGAAGACATGTTGTCTTTTGAGAGACCTGCCTCATCTTTTACTTAATATTTTCGTTTGATGACCTTTTCAAAGGTGAAACCGATTAAAACATTTCAAACGGGATAATGAAAGAAATAAAAGAATCCAATTAAACTGAGACAAACCGAAAACTGATTTCCACCAAATTCTTTCAAAACATTCGTTTCATAGAATAACATTTTAAAATCTCTTTTCTGCATTATCATCAGTTACTAAACATGTATAAAAAAAAACATTTACTTTTATTTTTCTTTTGCTTCCTTTCTTTTAAGATGTTCGAAATTCATTCGTTTGAACTTAGTGCTGCCATTTTTAAAAGGTTCCTTTTAGCTCCTGCCTAAAAATTAACCAAAAAATATTTTATAAGACCAGCTCTACAAACCGCAGACATATTAGTTTTGCTTTGTTCGAAGTTTTTTAAGAGTTTTATTCAATGATGCAAACAATCTAAAATATGTTTTATGAAAAATATTATATAAAAATATTATAAGTGAATAAATAAATGATAAAACAGGAAACTGTTTTCAGATGATCTTTTTCTGAATGAAACGGTTTTGTTGAGACAAATATTCCTATAAAATCAAGAATCTATACTGGCAGCAAACCGTCTGCATACACACAGAAAATGAGTTCAGCAGATATAGAAAAATAGAAAGGGGCGTAAGACAAGGGTGTGTCTTTTTACTGGACCTATCCAACTCATACAGCGAGGCAATTCTGAGAGAATTAGAAGTCCTACCAGGATTCATTATTGGCGGCAACAATCTTAGCAATATAAAATATGCAGACGACAGAGTGTTGATAGCAGACACGGAAAGGAAACTACAGAAGCTTCTACAGAAGATAGCGAATGAAAGCGAATAGAAAAGACTAAATATAAACTTCAAGACAGAATGCATGGTTATCAGCAAAAGGATGGAACCAAAATGCAAATTACGAATCGGGAATGATAAAATCAAACAAATACAAAAATTTAAATATCTGGGCAGTGTTCTAACATAGGACGGAAAGTGCGACACTGAGATTCGAAGATGTATTAGGATAGCCAAAGATGCATTCCAAAAGCTAAGCTGAGTATTAAGAGACAGAAAAATTACGTTAGAAACAAAAAAAAATAGAGTATTGAACTGTTACTGTCCTCTTATATGGTAGAGAGTGCTGGACAATCTCCTCACAGATAAAAAAAAACTTAAAGCAACAGAAATGTGGTTATACAGAAAGATGCTGAGGATAACATGGATCGAACATGTAAGCAACGATGAGGTTTTGGAAAAATTGGAAACAAAAATGAAGCTCATACTTCACATCAGGAAGAGGTAGTTGAAATTTCTGGGGTACGTAATGAGGAAGAAGGGCTTGGAAAATCTGATACTCACAGGACAGACTGATGGAAAGAGGGACAGAGAAAAGCAGCGCGTAACATACTTGATGAGCTTGAACAAATTGATAATAAAACAAGGGTTGTGAGAAATAACAAATTAGCAAAACTTATTAAGAGATAAAAGGGACAGGAAGATGTGGAGAGGCATGATCGCCTAAGTCCTGAAAGGACACGGCACATAAAAGAATTCCTATACAGTAAAGGAAAATACAACAGAAATTTACGGCTATATCACGTTGAAACATCAGTACACATAGGATCGCCGAAGTTAAGCAACGCCGAACTTGGTCAGTACTTCGATGGGTGACCCTTGAGAATACCTGGTGCTGTAAGCTTGGATGTGTGGGTGGTGTAATGGATAATGGCTTGGAATTGTTAATCGAAGAGCCGAGTTCCAATTCCCTTTGGGTTCGTTATATTAAGTTACGCACGAATACCCTTGAGAAAGGTACAGATCCACCTCTTCCTCCCAGCTATGTGTTAATTAGACAGAGTTATATCACTAAACCATTATTATCTACAAAATAACTCTTACAATCTAAAAAAAATGCTTTCACTTCAAATAATCTTCAATGGATTGATAAGCCGTAGAAAACGAATCAATCATAGGTTACAAGACATGTATTAAAATACATTCTCTTTTCTTTGGATTTTCATAGTTTTTTTTTTTTTTATCTAGGTACGACGATAAACTACATCCAGTAGCAATGCTTCTGATTGGGAGATGGGGGTTTTGAGATGCGCGAAATCACCTCTTAGTAGCTGTTGTTCCCAAATTCAATCTGAGTCAGGGTGGTAGCACTTGTTAGGGTCCCAACTATGGGCAAATACTAAACCTCCAAACATAACCACTATGAAAGTGTTAAAATACAAAAAATTACCAAAAATACATCTTTATACTAAAATTACCAACAATACCCTTTTAAAGCAAAATTACTAACAATACATTTTATCTGTAGTTGAAGTCATGCAATTACTTTCAAAATATATTTAGTTGAAGCCATAAAATTGTGTTCAAAATATCTGGATTTCGACATTAAATATTCCATAGAAGTTGATATGCCGCTAAACAAAAAGAACCAACCAATCCTTCCTTCTTTTACTGAAGAGCAATCGGTGTTTCAGCCGAATAACTAAAGAAAGAATCCAAGTTAGTAAATCGATTCGCTAGCCACTTAGCTGTATACGCAAGAAAAGGCAATCATAATATCTAAGTTCCATCTCGTCAAATCTCTGCGATTTCTTAGACAATTTCAACTAAGATTCAATTGGTCGACGTTGGCCTTCTGCCACTTTTCAACCTAAACCTAATTCTCGAGTGACCATTAAACAAAGGACAAGTATCAGGCCTCAGGTAAAGCAACTGAGCATGGGGAGCCGGACACCCTATCTCAATATTGCCATCTCCATTGCAATCATTATTGGCACTGCGTCAAAACCTTTAAGAAATGCTCTGAACCAAGTATTCACTACGTTTTCCGATTCTTGTTTGTTTCTACAAATTCAATAGTGAAATGACACCTCGATCAGTGGATCAGCTTCAGCAACTCTTCTAAATTTCCCCTCTCGCTTTTGACAGCATCAGTCTATTTAATGACGTCATCTCAGTCATGGCATAGCTCATAACTAAAATGTCAGGATGGAGACGATAGGAGACATGAAATTCGCCAATTTTTAATTCCAAATTGATTTGGGTGAAGTTCAAGCCGACAGCCATTCCTAGTGGTATTCCATTAATACAACTTTATTCTTTATGAGAATTTGCTCATACGCCATTACTGGGAAAACAGCGAGACGCTTGGCAGTATTTCTTTTGGTGCTACCATTTTATTTTCTTAGATATTTTACAAAGCACATAAACACATTGTGCATTTGAGAAGGAATTTGTCATTTATGCTGGTTTTGTTAAAGACCAACAACCTTCTGTTTATTCGTTCAATCAATATTTTTCCAATTCTGGTAATTCTTCCAAATTGCAAGCTGAGGTTTAACATAAATTGTTCAATATTTTTTAAGCGTTTTCGGCATTTTTTTATAATCAAAGAATATTTGGGGGACTAAGAATTGATCCAGAAATATACGTTTGAGGTTTTTGGGGTTTTTTTGGGGGGTGGGGGTTGTTTTTTTTTGTTTTGTTTTTTTTTTTTGTTTACTGTTTTTATCACGTATCGGCTTGATATTTTTTTCTTGTTTTCTTTTTTTTCTAATATCTAGTCTTTTAAGTCAGGGTAACCTACAAGCTGTCACTTTTTTCTTGACTTTTTTTAGTTGTTAAATATATTAAATATCTCTGTACCTGAAAATAGAAAATGTGTTGTTTGAAAACTACCCAAAAACTGAACATATCTGTAGATGCATTCTTTTGAATCCCCGTGTCCTTCGATATGGGGATTAAAATGTGCATTGTGATGTAATGGATATCAGTTCAGAATGAGAAATCAGAGAGCTGAGTTCGAATTCCAGTCGGGTTCGTTACATTCACTTACGTGCAAATACCCTTAGGAAAAGTAAGAATCCATCTCTTCTTTCCTCCAGCTTCGGGTTGAATATCACGGCAGACTGGGATCTATAGTCTTGACAACCAGTCTATCGCAGAAAGAAACGAAAGCCTACTGCGGGAAAATCTTCTGCCTCGTCAGTCATGATCGCGTCAGTTATGATCGTCCAAGCTTGTATCACGGATGGCACTTAACCGAGTGAATAATTCTTTCATAACTTACGAAAGCAGAAAGGACAATTTTGGTTCAACCTCAACACGGAACATAGAAAATCAGAATCAAAGAAAAAAAATAATTTAAGGCAAGACGTTATGTTGGTCTTTATCCAAATTACCGCGCACACACACACACACATACACATACACAAACACAAACACACGCACACTCACAAGCACAAACACACGCACACACCAGACAAAATGCATGTAGTTACTGTATTGTTATGGTGAAACACACCTATTCTATAGTTCATAGACTCTCCCACCTAATATAAGTAGGAGTAGTAAGAGAAACGATGGTCAGTCGATGTCGGACGACCGGCTGAACGGTTGAACTCTCTGCCTTCGGGCGGGGAGGAACCCGAATGAGGCTACGCCGAATGGCGGAGTCTCGTTCGGGGAGGTAAACCGACCCTGAACCCATTTATACGGGTTCAAAGGGTATATTTTTGGCCGAGCCCACGGGCTCGGAGATCCCACGTTAAACCGGCCTTGTGCCACATGATACCCTCGTGGTGGTGGGGGGGGTGACTAAATACTAGTCGATGTCGGTCGACAGTTAGTCGAATACGAAAGTATCAGCCACCACAACAAGATTACTCTGCGTAATACCTATTATATCAAGTTCCTAACGTTTTGTACGTCGAACCTATTTTAGGGCCGATTTAGTACAAATACAAGCCTCCACTGCGAAATCATTCCACAACATGTATAGATTTCTTTTTAATAATATATGTATGGAGAACGAATATATGCATACATACTGGCAAAAACAAACACACTAGACGGACCACACACACACACACACACACACAAACCCCACACACCATACAAAGTGTATATATACACTATTTCCTTGTAATAATACAATATATATGTACTGAGAAAGAAGATATATACACATAATGGCAAAACACGCACACACACAATACACAAGAATTGAGGAAGGTCTGAAGAGATACAGGGAGACATAAATAGATAAGAACAAAGGCCTCCTTTCTTTCTCTTTCTCTTTCTCAGACCATTGTTTTATTCTCTGTAATTGTTTTATTAACCCTTTAGCAAAGGAACATTTTTTGGCCAGTGCCAATTGAGTTCAGATTACTCCTACACACAAAAACACTGGTCAAAAAACTTAACATAAGAAGAAGAAAAAAATAATTCCTTTAGATATGTGGAAATAACTTTTCTTCGCCTGATGAAGATCAAAAGACCCGAAACGCGTGTAGCAAAAATATATAGCATAAAGTATATAAAAAAACATCCACATTAAAATAAAAAAATGCTTGCGGCTTCTTCACCTTTTAACATATATATATATATATATATATATATATATATATATATATATATATTGGCATCCACAGACAGACTGTTTCGCTGTATCACAGCTCATCAATGTGGATAGACGTCCGGTTACATCTAGCTAGGATCGAAACCCGAATAGATTGGTATCTTCGCCATATATATATATATATATATATATATATATATATAATGCAAGTAAAAGGTTTGACACGTAGCTAATTGATGTAACGTTCATAGCTCGACTCCAGAGTTTCGTAGATAACGCTGTCAAAGCGTAAGCTGGAAGGACTGTGGCCATCAAAATTTTGGCCATTTGAAGAGGCTACTGACTTATGGTGTTTCATGTTTTTCTTCCTCTCTAGTTTGGCGCCATTCTTCAAAAAGCAAAACTGCCTAAAAGAACTGATGCCCAAGTATCGTCGCAGTCGATTCCACAAATGACACACGTCTTCTTATTAGCTTCCTTTACCTTTTCTATGGCGACTTTTTTTTTTTTTTTTTGCTGCCCAGTAGACAATTTATCAAACAGTTGGATCTTTGACAGACGACTGGCGTTAAAAACCTGACACGTGACTTGTCTATTTCATCATCTCAGTGAAGACTCTGAGTTTTCTCGGATCATTATGAACGGTTGTACTGTCAATGAAGATCCTTGGTTGGAACGTCTGTTAAGGCTCAACATCACTGCAGACCTCAACTGAAACTCGTATATGCCTCGCTAAAGACGCAAGGAATATGATAGGTTCCCGGTACCACAGCAGGAAGTACCTGACTTCCTCTTACAGTGCATTGCAAAAGTCTACACCCCCCTTGAAAAGTGGATGTATTTTGTTTATTTTGATAGGAACAATTAGTATTTTAAACTCCAATAATTTCTTTTAATAAGCAGATCTATCACACTGTTATTTAATACACAAAATACATTTGAACAATTTAAAACTGATTCTTAAATAAAGATAATTTTGAAAAATGCCTTTGCAAAAGTCTACACCCCCTTTGGAATGTCTTCAGCTAATACTTTGTGGATGATCCTGCTGCGTCAATTACAGCCTGCAGAAGCCTCGGGTAGCCTTCCACAAGCTTACTGATGTGGTCTGCTGTCAGTGTTTGCCATTCTTCATGGCAGAACGTCTCGAGCTGTGTTAGATTGGATGGGGAACGTCGATGCACAGCCAGCTTTCGATCTCGCCATAGATTTTCTATAGGATTGAGGTCTGGAGACTGGCTGGGCCACTCCGACACTGTGATCTTCTTGCTAGCAAACCAAACTTTAGTGCTTTTTGACACATGCTTGGGGTCGTTATCTTGTTGAAACTTGAAATTGCGACCCAAGCATAGAGCCCTAGCAGACTTCAGCAGGTTTGCCTCCAATATTTCTTGGTACTTGACACTGTCCATGACACCTTGGATGTTTTCCAGCTCTCCGGGCCCTGCAGCTGGAAAAAGCCCCAAAGCATGATAGAGCCACCGCCATGCTTTACAGTGGGGACGGTGTAAAGGGGTTGGTGAGCAGTGCCTTTTTTCCGTCAAACGTAGCGTTTCGTATTTTTCCAAATACCTCGACTTTCGACTCATCTGACCAAAAAATCTTTCGCCACATAGTCATGGAATCATAGATGTGACTTTTGGCAAAGTTAGGTCTAGCTTGCTTGTGAATAGGCTTCAGAAGGGTTTTTTTTTATAGCTACACTCCCTTGCAGGCCAGACCGGTGCAATTCTATGGAAATTGTAGATGCATGGACATCTGTCCCAGTACTGGAAACTGAAGCTTTCAACTCTTCCAGTGTTGCACTAGGGTTGGAGGTTGACTCCAGGACCAGTTTTGATTTTGCTCTTCTTGTATGTTTGCTTGTCTCCCAGATCTTGGTAGGGTAGCAGTGGTTTTGTGCACTGACCACTTCTTAACTACAGTTTTAATAGTGCTTAGGGGCAATTCTAAAGTTTTTGCAATCTTTTTATAGCCATTATTTTCATTGTACTTTTGAATAATAAAGTTTTTAAGTTCCTGAGACAGAGGCTTGCCCATTTTCATTCCCAAGTTGGACACCTTGTGTTTACAGTCAGACTCCAAAGACCAACATACCAAGAAACTATGTGATGGATGATTTTGTAGGCAGATAAATCACCTTATATAGCAAAATAATAGAGTGACCAAGTTTGTTTATGATAGAGCACACATGCCACTTTTGATTGTTCTGGATTGTATACATCAATGATAAACTACCTGATAAAACAGTATAATATCTGGGCGGGGGGGGGGAGACTTTTCCAAAGACATTTTTCTAAGTTATATGATTTTAAGAATCAGTGTAAATTTTTTAAAATGTAATTTTTATATCGAAGGAATGTGTGATGGATCTGCTTATAATTTAACAATCATTGGAATTGAAAAAATGTGTTGTACCCTGTTAAATTATACAAAATATATAAATTTTGAAAGGGGATATAGACTTTTCCAAGTCACTGTACATGCTCTGCATTTACAAGAACCAGATCAGACCAAAATAGAGTATAGATTCTACAGCTGAGCTGGAGCTACCTAATCATCACTTTGCGAGTTCGAAAGCGTTTGTACGCTCATGTGAGCGGTGAATTATTTTCCATACTATGGATCCTTTCACACACGTTGCCATTTTCATCACAGATGTTCGGGTGAAGTACATTCCTTAGTTCCACCAGTCCAAGTCTTCCGAGACCAACCATGCCAAGCAGAGATTTTCCAAGCGTAGCTTAGATGTGGCACAAGGCCGAAAGTATGGGGCATCCAGTGAGGATCGAACTCACTTTTCAGTAATAACTGATCTAGCGAGACAAGCTTGCTAAACATTACACCACGCTGAGGTGCCCCCCAACCATGCCAAGTACATTGAGTCGACTCATCCTCATTCCTTTTATATTCCATTGGTGTGGATGAAGTT
>CAHIKZ030000012.1:1315000-1317500 GCA_903632075.3 Acanthosepion pharaonis | reverse complement strand
ACACACAAACACATACACACATACACATATATATATGCACTCGCATTTATCAAGGGTATTCAAACAACCAATTGTATGTATATATATATATATATATATATATATATATATATATATATATATATATATCGTAGACTCTCCCATCGTATTCGACGTACGAGGGTCAAGCAGATCAGTTCCTAGGAACCGACAGCCAGACACCAGCATATATGATTTGATTATAGTAGTGAAGATTTCGTGCAGGACCATCCACACTTTTTCAAGGGCCGAATAGAGAGACCTAGTGCGCTACGTGCCACAAGGTCCCCAAACAACCCTCCACAGGTATTGAATTCAGAGTTGTCCTTCTAGACCACTTTCCTTCCAAGGCTATAGAACCCAGTCTGTTCTGCTATTTACCCAGAGCTGGAGAGAGAAGAGGATTAATACTTTTTTCAGGGATATTAGCATATAAGTGAATGTAATGGATTCAACAGGAATTCGAACTCGGCTCTCTGATTCCTCATTCCGAGCTGCTATCAACTATTCCAAATGAGAAAAAGAATAGATGGAGTAAAAATCCACTGTTTGTAGCATTTACTTTTAAAAAATGCTCAGTAGAGCAATATATTATTATTATTATTAGTAGTAGTAGTAGTAGTATAAGCGATTATAATATGTTGAAATAATTACCCAAAAGCTTTCATGTTTCAACACTTTGATCGCAGTTATTACCATCGCCTGAAGAAGTACTATCAAAGAATAGAAACATGAAAGCTTTTGTGTAGCGATTTCAACATATCATCTTTATTATAATCTCTTATAATATATATATATATATAAACACATACAGATAGATAGATAGATAGATAGATAGATAGATAGATAGATAGATAGATAGATAGATAGATAGATAGATAGATAGATCTTAACAAATTGAAATAAATAGACGGACAGTGAAAGGTTAACATTGTGTAAATTTGGCATAATTAAATAATGTTTCTAAAAGTGAAGCTCATCTCATTACTGAACAATACTTACTAATTTGATAATCGCCAAAATAATCAAGAGTGTCATATGAGTTACCTCCCTTTGTCTTGACAACTTTTTACGTTGGCCACAATTTCCAAAGAACCAAAATGAAACGATAATAAAATGATTATTGATTCTTTATTTTTAAAACACTCATACAGACATTCGTGAGTTTCAGTGTATTTAGAGATAATTAAAGATGAACAAAGCAAGTTTATTATAATTACGTATTTTAAAAGCCAGTGACAATTCGGATTCAAAAATGGTATTATTATTATTATTATTATTATTATTATTATTATAGATTATATTTCCTCAATAAAATTGAGATACGACCTTAATCGTGACTTAAGATTAAAATGTGAAATGCAGTGGCGAGTTGCCTCCCTTTGTCTATTTTTTATTTAGTTTTCTCTGGAATTACTTCCATCAAAATATAAAGATTTGGAAAAATTAATTCCATCAAAATGTAAAGACTTTGAAAAATTAATTCCTGATTTATAATTTATACATCATGTAAATTGCTACACGTAATTATTTGTTAAGAATTTTTGTGTTATCTTTATTTTTTATCTTTTCGGTAGGTTCACCTTGTACAAGCTTACATCTAAACATATCTACACCCCTATATACTAATATCAATACATGTATACACTTCCCCATATGAAAGCCTATATATATATATATATATATATATATATATATATATATATATATATATATATGAAGAAATATACTCTTAAGATGTGCTATATTTATGAGATAAAGAACTCAATATCAGGGATAGAGCGTGTGTAAATATAAAAGTGAACATTGAAATCAACGCTTAGAGACTCTAAGTGTTGACTTCAATATTCACTAATGTTCATATTATATATATATTATATATATATATATATATATATATATATGATATTATAACAGATAATTTGAGGAATTACTAGATTAAAAAAACCACGGGAGCCACTCGAGGTAGAGGGTTACGTTAGGGTGAGGTTTATATGGATAGGAGGAGAAGATAACGGTTAACTCTTGCCTTGTACAGGTTGCTTCTGTTCCACAGTGCAGTGCTCGCGGAAAGAAGCTGATGAAATACAGGGGGAATGTGAGTGATTTGCTACTATATAAGTGCTATGGCGGGTCCTAGCCGTGGAGCTTAGACCTGTCGGAACCAAGAAATGTAGTTCTTCCGAGCATTTCGCAAGGAATTAGCGATAGAGTAGTGAGAGACTACATTCCGGCCGTGAGAGAGAGGTTGGTGTGTGAAAAATAATTCTTCTCCAACAGGAACTCGTAGGCGCTTTTGAACTCTATCAAGACTGGAAAGAGAGGACTGTGCAGCCACTGCTCAGATAAGTACTCCATTTTTCGGCCTGGTTTTTGGTAGAGGATGGCATGAGGAGTCAGATCGAAATAAATTCAATACTTTTCTTTAAATAAATACACATATTAATACCTTTTTACATATTAAAAAATATTCACATCTTTA
>CAHIKZ030000012.1:1137500-1310000 GCA_903632075.3 Acanthosepion pharaonis | reverse complement strand
AATATAGTTTTTGTTGTTAAATCCAATGGTGTTATTGTTTAGAATTAGGTCTATACTATCGATAATAGATACTATCGATAATGAATTCCTTAGTGAATCTGGAATGTAGTGTTTCTGGATGTTTTTGAATCCAGAATGAGATTGCCTGTTTACCTAATTCATGGGGTATGTTGCTATATAGGCTGCTGATGTCAAAAGTTTCCATACGTGTTCCCCGATCTACTTTTGTGGTATGGAGCTAAGGAATTGAATATCGTGTCTGATGTAATTTTTAATCTGCTTAGTAAATCGTTGTAGTATTTTGTCTATTAAGTTACTGAGTCTGCTAGTTGGACAGGCTGGTCCTGCTACTATGGGTCTAAATGTAAGGTCGCTGGGGTTTGGGGTGTTAATGTATTAAGATTTTCCATAGAAATTGCTTGTTTTTGGTACAAAGTTTATTAGGTAATCCTTTTCTTTCTTTTTTACTAATATTTTATTATATGTTGTGTATAGTTTTGTGATTTTTGCTGTGATATCACTTCACTGGGGAGCCTTTTCAGACACGAAAGAGAACACGACTACATCACTTGACGGGTGAGAAACAATTCGCTGAAGTCTTAAGTGGTCAATTGATCTGAAGTCGATTGAAGATGTTTTATTCTGATTAGATTCTTAAATTCAAACATTCTATTCCCTAAAACAAATGAGTAATTAAAAATCCAGCATTGTTTTCGACAATGTGTAATTTTCAAATTTGAGATGTGTTTTGATGTTCTGAATGGTTGCAATGAATTTGTCCAGTGAACAAAATTTTGAATTGTGTTGAGCTAAAAGAACAAAAGATTAACAAGTCTGGGATGTAAAAACTTTTTTTTATTATTTCAATGAAACATCTCACAGTGCCAAATGTATAAAAAAAAAAAAAAAACAACAACAACGCTATCACGCACACCTATAGTCAAATTGGTAGGGAGAGAACTTCTTGATATTATCGGCATGTAGAAGCGGCCCTAGTATGCGAGACTGCGAGGGGGAGTTTGAAAAGCGTCTGAAAGTGTCTGAATACTATGGGTTCACTTAAATTTTGTTAGTGAAATTTGGTAGCTAGAACTGTTTGGAAACCGACGATAGTTTTGCTGGTAGAATGTCACAGGTGATGGCGACCAAGGGTTTCTGTGTACTGGCTCTTTTCTTCAAACAGATGATCTCGCCAGATCGAGCGCTCTTTTCGATAGACTGTAATTAAGGTCCTCTCAGGATAGTGGCTGTATAAACCATGGGTATCCTCTGTGGAAATTGAAAAAAGAAACTAATGTGCATGAACTGGTGTCCGCAACACCAATTGACTATCCACCCTTGTGTGTGCTCGGAAGCGAGTAACCGGCCATTTTGTATGTGCGTATATGTAGTGTACGTGTGTACGCATAAAGTTGAGTGGCTTTTTGTATGTTTGTCGCTTTTATGCATGTTGGCCTTTTATCTTCATATATATATATATATATATATATATATATATATATACTAATAATAATAATAAATATACAATTTGTTCCTCATCGGTAGCACAACTCTGAGATTCAGGCATAAGGCATAATGCAATCATCAGGTGCGAATTTTATCACCACTAGCACCCACTATGCAATACTTTCTCTCTCTCTCTCTCTCTCTCTCTCTCTCTATCTATATATATATATATATATATATATATATATATATGGTTCGATGGATAAATTGTCGCCTAACTTACCAACTTCATCAAAATTACACAAACATATCTTGAAATACTAAAGAGTAAATTTATTCAATAAAATCGCCATTGGCTTAAACCAAGGCCTACAGACTCTTCCGGAATCTCCTTTGATTCTTCTGGGCGGTCTACTTGTTTAAGCTGGTGTTTGCTGCCATAAACCTTTGTTGTGACAAGGAGGTTTCTTGGTCTCTCGCTCAACTGCCACCCACATATATTAATCAAGGGTATGTAGTCTGGGGAGTTAGGTGGCCAGATGTAAGGGGGTGATGTGATCATAGAAATTGTAATTACTGGGTTCTCCTTCTTGTGTGGAACGATACAGAGTCCTGCTGCCAGACATAGGTTCTTCCAACAGCCATCTTCTTGACCCAGGTTAGTACTACCTCTTCAAGACACTTGATGTAGGCTTCCTGGTTGAGTTTGAGACCGTGTAGGAAGATCATTCATCTTCCTACAGGGGTATAACGTCGCCATCACTAGTAAGCACTCGAAATAGCTTCGTAATCACTATTAAACCCGTAACAACAGACCGTGCCCAACTGATCCTACTAGACTCTGTAGCCGACAAAATCAAACCCAAACAACGTGCATGCGCGAATATAAAATTAAAATAAAATATGACGAAAATTTACCCATCGCACCTTCTGTCTATATATATATATATATATATATATATATATATATATCAGTACACATCCATCGTCGGTTTAATTAACTGTGTAGCGAAAAAACATATTTCAAATCAATTAATTTATAATATATATATATATATATATATATATATAACGATATATAATTTAGTATAATTTTCTATATCAACAGTCTTTAGAAAAATATGAGAAACTGGAAAGGTTTTTTATAGTTTGTCATATTTTTACATATATATATATATATATATATATATATATATATATATATATATATATATATATATATATATATATATATATATATATATATATATATATATATATATATATATATATATATATATATATATATATAAATTTATATAATTTTTAACCAATTAGTAGATTCAGACATCATCTCTTTGGAGGTTATTGAGTGCACCTGTTTTTGATGGCATCTCCGTTTTTTAAAAAGTGAATGTTAACGTGTGTACAGACCGAAAGCCCAAAGTACTCATGCGTGAGTCATATTTTCTCTTGAACATCTAGGCCAGCGGACGTTAATTTCAATGTTAAAAAAAATCGGACGTCTCTTGAAATAACTGAACCCACTAAATATAACCTTTATAACGCACTCACACACTCATATGCACATACACATATACACACACATACATAAACATACACACACACACACACATATATAATTTACTAGTTTTCTTACCATGGATATTAAAACAATGTATAATTTAGGAAACTCATCCACTCTATCCATCTATATCGCTGTATATATCACGCACTGAGAACCAATTAAAGGGTGACCGCAAACATTAACCTTGAAATAGATACCCTACCCAACCTTAATAAAACCTCTCAGAAAATGATGAATCTATAGATAAGAATTTACTCTCTGACCACTTAACGAAGAAAACTAGTATAACCACTCCCACAATAACGAATGTTATAACGAACCATGACTAAAAACACACGTAAACCAAGACATAGCTTATTCCTAAAATTTCGCTTGAAGATGAAACGGGACTAAACACCTCAATTCAACTTAATTTTAATAATTATTTAGATGTTTTCGGCTCTCGTTTTTGAAACATGAGAACTCTTATGAAGCGAAGGAATCATATTTTTAAACAAAAAATATTATATCTATCTATCTATCTATATATATATATATATATATATATACAAGTGTAGGATTAGTGTATATGGACTAAATTCCAATAACCCCAAAATGCTATTCTTAAAAGAATGCTCAATACAGAGTAGAGTAAATATAATTTATTCGAAAATTATAACATAAGTATGTTAAAAAAATCCTACAATATATTTATGTTAAAATATACACGCATATATATATATATATATATATATATATATATATATATATATATATATATATATAAGAAATAAAATCTTAAGGTGTGCTATATTTATGGGATAAAGTGCTCAATATCAGAGATAGAGCGTGTGTAAATATAAAAGTTAACATAGAAGTCAACACTTAGAGGCGACAGTCTGTTTCATGCTATATGCAATCGTCAGGCCACGTGTGCTGTTATTTTTCTCGGCTATTTATGTATATACGGGTGATTTTATCGTGGCTTGCTATATGACATTGTTTTGTAAACAATTTCCGTTTAAGGGACATTCGTTCTTTATTCTGCAGTTGCACGTGGGTTTAATTTGTTCGTGTGGTTTGTTGATCATTTTCCTGTTGTGCTTTTTTATTATTTTGCATGTTCTCAGTGCAACTGTAGCTGATTTTTACTGTGTTTTTGTTGAATATTTTGTGCAGGGTGCTTGATTCCGAGAAGTGTCTGTGTAAGAGTTTGAAGAATATTTTTCCTACGTTTGTTTTTACGTTTTTGCTGTACGGTGGGTTGAACCATATGATATTTCTTCTCCTGTTGGCCTTTTTTGTGTTCTGTGGTGAGTATGTGAGTAAGATTTTTAAAAATAACGGATTCGACATCGATATAAAAACTAACCTAAACGAAGTAGATTTTCTAGATGTTACCTTCAACCTAAGAAAAGGCACATATAAACCATATAGAAAACCTAATGAAACCACTCTACATACACACATCTTCCAACCACCCGCCTTCTATAATCAAACAGATACCAAAATCGATTAACCGCAGGCTTTCCGACAATTCCTCCAATAAATCAATTATTAACAAAGCTAAGAAAGACTATGAAACAGCCCTAAGAGATAGCGGATTCCCAGCAACACTCACATACTAAACTAGAACAATCAACCCCAATACCGATCAAATAGCTTTAATTAAATTCTCAAACCAAAACAAAACTATTAAATAAGTGATATAAACAATTTTTTACTACGTTAATAAAAGAAACGATTAAACAAAAATAAAAATAAATAAAAACAAGCAAAATAATTTAACCCAAATAAATAAATAAACGACTTCCAGTAAAATAACCGCCATAATAGACTACCCACAATGCACCACTGACCCGTATATACATAAATAGCCGAGAAAAGTAACAGCACACGTGGCCTGACGATTGTGTATAGCATGAAACAGACTGTCGCCTCTAAGTGTTGACTTCTATATTCACTTTTATATATATATATATATATATATATATATATATATATATATATATATATATATATATATATATATGTGTGTTTGTATGATCTATAATAGTATCAGAAACACATGTTGAGGTGAGGGGACATCTTATAAAAACCTTGATAAACCACGTGTATTGCTAAAGTTACTCCTGTTATCCTCAAAAGTCCAAAGGCATTCATCTTTAAGCATCGTTTGTCATTTTATTCTGACCGGAAGAAGCCAAGATTAACAGACATCTTAACATTGTCTCAACATATATATATATATATAGATAGATAGATAGATAGATAGATAATATTAGTGGTAAATATACACATACATATGCAAAATATATAAATATATATACATTGGGGCATACACATACATGTATATTTTTTGAATAAAAAATTCCGAGAGGATAGAATCCAGGTAGAACTCAATGTCCAGGACAGAGTAAGGATATAATAAAAAAGGCTTAAACACTAATATTCCATGGTTATAATTTATTCCATTGGAATCGTAAATACATATGTCACCACGAAATGTATCTTTAATGTATTAGACATCCGACAACATTCATATTTCCCCCTTCCACTCACCTCTAGTAAAAAAAAACCTCTCTGTTAAGTTTTAATCTCCCACCTTCTCTCGTCTGTTACCCCTCTCTTTAACACTAAACATTCGTCCCACACTCTCATACTTACACACTCTCTAAATTCTATTTTTTATTTCCGAGTTGTTCTTTTCTGTTTTTTTTTGAATTCGTAGGTCTGATGAATTGGATCATATTTACGATTCCAATGGAAAAAATGATGACCATGGAATATTAGTGTTTAAGCCTTTTATTATATATATATATATATATATATATATATATATATATATATATATATATTATTGTGTGCGCTTGCGTGCATTTTAGTATGTAAATAGGAATATATAGAAGGTTTTGGATTTATGTAAAGAAACATAGAAGGGTAATTAGCAAAAAAGACTGTGTGATTTACAAAATCGACCTCAGATAGTTAAAGATTAAGAGAAACGGGAAGAGAAAAAGTCATTACATTTCATTTAACCAAACCGTCCAAAAAAATTTGATGGCGGATTTTGTGCCGAATTTTGAAAAGTGCGCGAGAAATGGAAATGTTTTGGAGTGTAGAAGTTTAAAAATGTGAAGTTCATTTTTGGAAAAGTTTTAAAAAAATAGTGGCGCTCAGCTAAGTAGGAACTGTAAGGATATAAAAGGGAAAGAAGCAATGAGTTGTTCGGTTTGGTAACGAAGGCGGGGGTGGGGTGCGGCAGAGAAATATCAAGAAAATACGGTGGAATAAAGAAGGACGCTTTATTTTATTTTATTGCACGAATATGTCTGTCTGAAGGAGGAGATGACATGACGTCTGTGAGTGCACGTTGAAGATCTATGAGAGCACGATTCAGTACATTTCTGAATTTACTTTGGGAATCACATCTTGGGCGAGCCGATAACTTTTCAGCACTTCTCCTAAGAATATATATATATATATATATATATATATATATATATATATATATATATATGTGTGTGTGTGTGTGTACAAAATAAAAAAAAGAACAGTTAGATATATAATTCGGTGTTCTTATAGATATTTTTTATTTTACAAAATAGTGCAAAATGTAAATTTACAGAGCATTAATATTATAAATTAATTGATTTAAAATATGTTTTTTTTTTTTACACAGTTCTAACCATATTAACCCAATATATATATATATATATATATATATATATATATATTTTACTTTTTACTTTTCATTTTACCTTTGTGGGATTCTATCGTTTTTTGTTTTTGTTTTATAGGTTGTTTTTCTTCTTGCTGATCTGGAAGGCTTTATGTTGATTTTGCCAATATTTTGGGTTTACCGTATATATATATATATATATATATATATATATATATATATATATATATATATATATATATATAAGTATAAAAATAGAAGATAAGTCGATTCCGCTACCTTGGTTTCAACTTTTCGGTATCTTCAGGCGATTTCAGTCAGCCATTTTCCTAACGCTTTATTTTTGTTTTAATTTATTAAATTATATATATATATATATATATATATATATATATATATATATATATATATATATATATATATATATTCTGATGAGGATTTCAACACGCGTTTGCGTGTTGCCCCAAAATTCTAGT
Organism: Acanthosepion pharaonis; assembly: GCA_903632075.3. NCBI lineage: Eukaryota > Metazoa > Mollusca > Cephalopoda > Sepiida > Sepiidae > Acanthosepion > Acanthosepion pharaonis. The sequence continues at coordinate 1,302,850 of CAHIKZ030000012.1, read as the reverse complement.
TCCTAAAATAATCCAGAATACTGATAAAATCTCTGGGTTATTCAGGAGAGTTATTATTACTTACTTTCCATTGAAAGTTCGCAGATACTTCTAGTACTGATATTTATGCTATAATAACAACAGAAGTGCAAGAAAAAGGAATAATCTATTAATGGGCGTCGTATTAATTTGCAGTGACAGGAATTTAGATTCCAAATAATCATAGACAATCGTCATGAATTAATCTATTTAACTTGCAAAATAATCTACAAATGTTTGGCTATAACGATACAAAAAGAAAAGTTTTGCAAGAAAAGTATTGTCATTTTAACAATTTTATAAGTTTTAATTTTATAAGTTTTAATTTTATAAGTTTTAATTTTATAAGTTTTAATTTTATAAGTTTTAATTTTATAAGTTTTAATTTTATAAGTTTTAATTTTATAAGTTTTTAGTTTTAAAAACATTATGAAAATACTATCATAAATACTTTCCGATGAGAGACGCTGAGAGAAACTTTCAGTTTATCTGACGATTTTCTGCTCCTTTCATTATACATATTTAGTAAACTTAGTCTGGTACAAGGCTATGTAAATGCGGCACTAAGTGAGAATCACTCAACATTAATCATCACATAAGTATATTCTTCCCAGTTCCCTGACTGTTTATATAATATATATATATATATATATATATATATATATATATATATATATATATATATATATGAGGAACTGCCAGTTAGCAAGATGTTTTGTCGTTTGTGGTACTGAAGAAAAAAACAAGGAGAAACTCAGAACGATGATAGCAGTAACTCACACCTTCTGTCTATAAGTTACTCTTGCACCTCAAACACCTGATCTCGTTCTATATCCCCACCCATTTCCCTCTCAAAAAAAGAAAAATATCGGTAGTTTCCCACTCCATCCTTTTAGGATAATCCACAAGAAAGAGTCAAAACATTGGCAGACTGACAACGAAGTCATAATACGCTTTTTGTATTTTATTTTTTTTATTTCTAAATATTTGTTAAATCCACGATCACCATGAGGTATATACAGATGAAAAGAATGCTCGATGCATGACAGCCTTGTAACAAAGGTATTTGTGCATTTCTCCTCCGGTGTTGATGGCCGATGTTCTAAACCAGATGAAAAGTCAGGAATTCGAAACTTTATTTCCAATGAAAGAGTTATGGCTCAACACAATCTTCTCACATCGATTTGGCTGTATAGCGTTGTAAGTAGGAGGAAAAGAAAAAGTCATCCAAGAAAAGGAAGGAGGAGTAGAAAAAGATGGCAAGAAAAAGAGGGAAGAAGAAGAAAAAGAAGAGAAGAAAAAAAAAGAAAGCGTAAAAATAAAAAAGGAGGAAAAAGAGAAGAAAAAGAAGTGAACATAAGATACTGAAGGAAGGAGAGAAGAAAAAGAAAAATAGAATAAAAATAAAGACGGAAGAGGAAAAGGAGAAGAAAAGGAAATAGTAAATAAACAGATGAGGATTAAACGGAAGATGAAAAGAAATTATTTTTAATAGGATGGAAAACGTAAAGGAAATCAAATGAAAAATGAAGAAGAAAAGACGAGACTGAGAAGAAGAAAAAAAAAGAGAAACAAATTCAATAAAAATGAAAAGACGAATGAAAGTAGAAAAAAGCTAAAAAAAAAAACGTGAGAAAAAAATGTGGAAGAAATCTAAAAAAAAGAAAAAAAGAAGAAACGGAGAAAATGTCGAATAAAAGAAAGTATTAAAAAAAGAAGTAAAAAATATAAAAGAAGGAAATATGAAAAAAAAAAAAAAAAAAAGACAAGGTTAAGAAAATAAGAACCTTGGGTTGAGACGAGGTCCGATTTTAATTAAATGCAGACCCCCCGTGCTGTCGGTTAGATGATATGGTTAGCCGGTGGCCGGTGGGGTCTGAGATGCCACCCACGGGATTGGCTCATTTATCAATGAACCTGCAGCTGGCTACGATGCAGCAACCAATTCTGAAATGGAATGGTGCTTGAAATTGGCACTTGAATTGACCTGGAATATTCCGAAAAGATAAGAAAGAAAGAAAGAAAGAAAGAAAGAAAGAAAGAAAGAAAGAAAGAAAGAATAAATATGAAAAGAAAGAAAGAAAGAAAGAATAAATATGAAAAGAAAGAAAGAAAGAAAGAATATGAAAAGAAAGAAAGAAAGAATATGAAAAGAAAGAAAGAAAGAATATGAAAAGAAAGAAAGAAAGAATATGAAAAGAAAGAAAGAAAGAATATGAAAAGAAAGAAAAAAGATTTTTTCATGAAAAAGAATGAGAAGTAAAAGAGAGTGAGGGAAAGTGGGGAACAAGAGGGAGAGAGAAATTAATAAAAAGTGTTGACGAGAGAAAAATAAAGAATAGAGAGAGGGAGAGAGAGAGAGAGTAAAAGAGAGATAGAAATAAAAAAGGAAAGGAAAGGAGAAGAGAACAAAAAGAGACACAGTAGAAGAAAAGAAAGAAAGAAAGAAAGAAAGAAAGAACGTATGTAAGAAAGAAAGAAACAAACAAATAATAAGTGCACTTACGAGAATGAAAGGAGAGTAAGACTCAAAGTGAGTTTTCGCTTCTTGGGTGGAATTCAAAAACTTGGTTGAGCCGACAATTCATTTTAAATTGAGTCTATGTAGATTCCTCATTTTTTCATAGCCTTGTGTCAAATTAAGCTACTTTTGGCAAATGTCCACTCGGCATTCCGTGCTTAGTTTGTTTCAGTTTCTTTCAATTTGGCTGTTTAGTAAAATTTAATTGGAAACAAAATAACCTTTGAACAAATGATTGTAATGTTTGATGAACTTTGAAATAAGTAAATTTCGGAAAACAGACCAAAAAAGGAAGAAATATAATGAAATTTATATACACTCACAGGCTTACATACATATATGCACACACTCGCACGCACACACACACACACATATATATATATATATATATATATATATATATATATATATCGTGTGCGTAGTTGGGAATGTTCATGCGAGAAAGACACGGTAAGTATATGCGTGTGTGTGTGTGTGTGCACACGCGCGCACCCTCTGTGTGTGTGTGTGTGTGTGTGTGTAATCTGACCGTTATCAGTATTCGCCCGGATTCGCATGGATGACGTCAGCTGCGAGAAGAAAATGTTTACTCCGCGCGATACATATACATACATTGGGTTCTATGTAGGTTCTGGATTGGGATAGATAGATAGATAGATAGATAGATAGATAGATAGATAGATAGATAGATAGATATACATACATACACCTTTTCTAATTGTCTCTTTTTGACGCTATATCTTATCGACTTTTTCTTCGTGGGTGACCAAATTTTTGAAGAGAGCAGGTGTTTACACATACATGCACACACACACACACACATACACACACACACACGCATATATATATATACTTCTTGATAATATATATATATATATATATATATATATATATATATATATATATATATATATATATACGTGTATGTAAGTAAAGGGTTCTGGCATATTCTTGGGCCAACTATGTTCCCCAAATTTGACCAAATGACTTAACATCAGATCATAACATATTCATATCCATTCATTTGGTTGAATAAATTTTTCAAGTTTCCCAGGAGAAATTCAATATAAACTGCTCAATATTTCATAACTCATTATCAAAGAAGCCATTATCAAAGAAGTGAGTGATTGTGTACAAGAAAAAAATATCCATACAAAAGCTTATCAAATTAAAAAAAAAGTCCTTCTGCTAAAATATCTAAAGTTCGATCACTTGGTTAGATTTTGGGTGGTGGATGAGGTCTCCTACTTTTCAGCACCTCATTTCGATGAATTTCAGAGAAAATAAAAAAAATTAACTGCTCGGGATCGTCTTTCAAAGTGAAAATGATTTGCAAGCTGGTCTCGTAATGATTAGCGATTTAGTAACAGATATATACATATAACTAAACGCAGGGCGCCTCGAGGTGGTGTAATGGTTAACAAGCTTGTCTCGCTAGAACAATTACGACCGAGTAGTGAGTTCGATCCTCACTGGGTGCTCCATACTTTCGGCCTTGTGCCACATCTGAGCTACGCTTGGAAAAATCACTATAACTAAATGCAGATACACACGCACTCACGTACATGCACACATACACAGACACACAAGACTTGAAAAAGTTAAGATTGTAGTGATCAAGGAAGCACCCTCTACAAAATAACCGTTCTTGCGAAGAAGCTGTCCGAATGAAACTTCCTCCTTACTAACGGAATACGAAGGGAATGTGGATGATTCATCCCAGTGTATGTAACATGACAGTTTATAGCTGTTAAGTTTAGAACTGGTGGAACTAAGGAATGGCGCTCATCAGAACATTTTCCATTGAAATAGCAACAGAATAGCGACGTATCGTTTGATGGAAAGCATTTGTAGAGTGGAAAATGATTCATCACCCACAAGGCCGCGAAGACTCTTCTGGACACTATTAAGACTGGAAAGCGAGGACTTGTCAGCTCCAATTCACATATAAGCAGGAGAACTCTATTTTTGTAGTCTTATCTGACTCTTGTAAAGAGAGAGCCCATCGGGCGGAGTCAGGTATTTACTAGAACGGTACAAGGAAACGGCTATTTTTCCAACATCTTTAACGATGAATTGTATATACATCTTTGGGTTGAATCTAAATTACAATAAGCTTTCAAGGCAAGGAACCTTCTAGACAGAACAACCACTGGTCATGATAGGCACAGATGTCGAAGCTAAGGTAGGAAGCTGTAATTTTTAACTAATTTTTCATTTGGGAGATTGGGGAAAACCGCCAATTTATAAACTGTCTTGCCAACCGTCATTTAGAGATGTGCCGGACGAATTTAAGCTTACTAAGCACACACACACACGCATACACATACATGCGAACTTGTATGTTGATGAATACACACAAATATATACGTATTTGTATAAACAAGCAATCGGGTACCATCATCTACGCCTATTTTTACGCATGCGTACTTGATTCATGTTCAAGTGGCAAAAATTAAGATCTCAAATTCAAATTTGGAGAAATTGATAGCAATCAGGAAGAAGACAGAGCGAGATGAACAGGAGGAGGAGGAGAAATCGAATTGGCTGTGAATGAAAGCATGAAGAGTATCAAGCTGTCGCTAAATGTTTTTCTTGTAAACGATCTTTCTTCCTTCGGGGGCTTCTTTCGTCTTTCTGGGAACGCTAGTCCCTCAGCTGTGTCCGTCAGTAGAGAAGAAGAGATGCTTTTCGTGTGACATGGACTCTCATTGATACGAGATCATTTGACGAGATTTGGCAGTGTGAGGTAGGTGTTAGTGGAGATTTGATTCATTGAAAATGGAGAGAAAAGAGATAAAAAGGACGGAAAGAAAAGACAGAAAAATGTTTAAACAGAGAAACGATAGATTTTCCTTCCTTTTTAGCAAATAGTCTTATCAGAATAAGGATGTGCTGGTGGTGCCATGGATAACGGCACGGAATGAGAAATCGAAGGGAATAGTTCAAAATCTGCTTACGCGCAAATATCTTTGGCAATGGTATGAATCCATCTCTTCAACTCTAGCTATGGGTTAAATAGTAAAACAGGCTGGACTCTTTGCTTAGTTGGTAACCAGTTTAGAAGGGCATTTCTAAATTCAAAACCGGTTCCAAATGGGCTAGCAACTCCATCCCGTAAAAATCCACCCGCTATGGAAAACTCAGTAGTAATGCCTAGCGCGCTGAGAGCTGTAGCTCCATACACTTAAGGGAGTCTAAGAGACTTGAGTGAGTGAGTTAATATTGGCACAGGGTCTGGACAGCCTATGAAGAACTAACTCACCAAACATTCCATCTTCACAGAGGAAACCCTGAATTTTGAACTAACATGATGAATGGTTACTCTCTCAATGATATCTTGCTTTGAATATCGTATATACGAACCGTCGCTAAAGCTAGGGAAAAATACTCGGTTCCTTGTAATTATCCAGTAACTGATTCCGCCTTTACAAGAGTTACATTAGACCAAAAATGGGGTCAGTCAGTTATGTGCCATGCGTGATACACGCTTAGGCGATCATGTATCTTTCGATACATGACTGACGAGGCAGTTTTTTTTTCCCACAGTAAATTGCCATTTCTTTCTGTGGTAGACCAATTGCCATCCGAGGCTATAGAACTCAGTCTGTCCTGCTATTTACCCATAGCTGGGGGAGAAGAAGAGGATTCATACCTTTCCCATTCACGTAATGTAATGGATTCGACTGGAATTCGAACTCAGCTCTCTCATTCCTCAATCTGAGCCACTATCCATTTATACAGTTTGATTCTGAGAGCAAAAACGATATCAGTCAGCTATATGCCATGCATGATACACTTAGGCGATCATGTATCTTTTGATCATGACTGACGAGGCAGATTTTTTTTTCACGCAGTAGGTTGCCATTTCTTTCTGCGGTAGACCAGTTGCCATTCAAAGCTATAGAGCCCGGTTTGTCTATTTACCCATAGCTGGGGTGAGAAGAGGATCCATACCTTTCCCATGGTTATTAGCACGTAAGTGAATGTAATGGATTCCACTGCAATTCGAACTCGGCTCTCCACGGAAAATCACGTTACGACGCATCGTAGGAATGGAACTCAGTTGTAAGTCGAGGAACAACTGTGTTTTCATAACAGTTTACAGACAAAGATGGGGCACTACTGTCATAGCGATGATGAAACAGTCCGGCCCTTACTTTCCACTCTTCATAGAGTTCAAAAGCGTCGTGTAGATTTTGAACCATTTTCAACTATACAACATCTACCCACAGACGAAACGCCGTATATCTCTTGCTATTCTATCGCTATTTCCATGGAAAATGATGAGCTATATTCATTTGTTCTACCAGTTCAATCCTTTACGGCTAAGATCGGCCATATCACGTCCAGACTCGAATCATTCCCATTCCCTTCGCTTTGCGTTAGTAAGAAGCAAATTCCTTTTGAACAGCTTCCTACCAAGAACCGCTAATTTGTGCAACAGACTCCCGAGAGGATGCTTACCCGATCTCTACAATCTTAACTCCTTTAACTTCAGAGTTAACTGTTATTTTCCCGACATATCCTCATTAACTACACTTCTTATCTCCTCCCCTTAGGTGCGTCAATCTCAATCAGCAATACTCTGCCTTCAGTGGTTCATGCGCCTTGTACTATGTGAACAATACATGTAAAGTAAAAAAAAAACTAAAACAAATACTAATTATGGTCAACAATATAAGCTAGCTAATCCTTACGCTACACTTAGGCATCCTTGGGCCAATATCGGTTTACAGAAATTTATTTTTCATTCCTCCTGGGCCGATCCCAGATAAAACATTTATGAGAAGGACAAAAGATCCCAATTTTAAGAGCTAATTGTATATAATTCCGTATGTAAAGTAACATTTACGTCTATTTTTATTTTAATAGTTTACACTTATCAACAGAAAATTTAAGAATTTTTATAATTTATAAAAGTATCAAACATTTTATGTTGCTATGCCTTTCTTTTATTGATATTCAATACTCCCCGAATATTATACTGAACAAAATTCCATTCATCATTGGATAACCATGCTGCTTAACAATATCATAAAATTCTATTTCTACTACGTCATCAGAAGAGTTAACATAGTTAACACAAAAAGAAGTTTTGACAAGAGATTTTACCAATACATATATATATATATATGTGTGTGTGTGTGTGTGTGTGTGTGCGTGTGTGTGTGTGAAAAATATATAGAAAATAGGAAAGAACTCGTTAAGTAGATAATCCAAAGTTCTTTAGTATTTTTGTTATTAAAAAAAATAGTGCTCGATACAAAAGTAGAGCAGAAATATAATTATTTATTTAAAAATATGATTCCAACACACTAAATAAGAGTTCTCATAGCCAAATCATGTTTCAAATTGAAACATGAGAACTCTTATGTAGCGTGTTGGAATCATATTTTAAATAAATAATATATATATATATATATATATATATATATATATATATATATATATATATATATATATATATATATATATATATATATATATATATATATATATCAGGAGGCACGGTGGATTAATAACGGCTTGATTGGGGAATCGGAGAGCCGAGTTCGAATTCCAGTTGAATCCATTACATTCACTCACGTGCTTCGGAAAAGGTATGAACCCTCTTCTTCTCCTCTCAGCTATGGGTAAATAGCAGGACAGACTGGGTTCTTTAGCCTTGGATGGCAACTAGTGTAGGAGAAGGACAACTCTGAATTCAAAATCTACGAAGGGTGTTTGTGGCCTACCGAATACATAGACCTGGTGCACGTAGTCTTTGCATTCGGCCTCTGTATTTGTGGATGCTTCTGCACAAAACCTTCACAACTATAATCAAATCTCATGTGCTGGTGTCGATTGACCCTCATACGTCGAATTCAACGGGAGTGTCGAATATATATATATATATATATATATATATATATATATCCAAATCAAGTAAAAATTAGCGATGACTAATATAAATTCCACTTATCTGAGCAAAATGCTATAAAAAATATCTAGCTACCTGCAATTTATAAGAAACCTTAAGAAAGATTCCAGTCGAAAACAATAAATTTCTATATAAATCCTTTTACCGGACACATTTTGCTGTGAGTGAGGCCCTCTATCTTAAACATCTCACTCCCACTATCAACCTCACCTTATTTAACGGTGGGGCGTGTTCAAAGGATTTTTTTTAAAGAAGATAGAAAGACGCTCACTCGAATTCCAGCCGTCATCAAGATGAAAGCTCGGAATAAACACTGCTACTAGTAACCCCCCTTGTGCCTTATTCGCTTTACTCCCTTACATGGGGTGATCAAGATTAAAAAAAAAAAAAAAAAAAAAAGAAATTAAATTTAAGCATGTATAAGAGCCTCTTTTCTTCAGACATCGTTAGTGGCGGGAAACATTGAACAAGAAACGAGGAAATTATTTGCATTCCTCGACTTAAAGATACAATACTTCAACTTTTGGTGACGCATTCGCCTTGACAGTAAGCACTTGCCAGACGGTCGGGCATTCAATGAAAATTGAAATAGCGATTAGACATTGATCAACGCTAATTGCATTAAGCAGACTGACTGGCTAAGCGCCTTGTACATTTAAAATCCATACTATTATTATAAAAAAACACATTCAAAGGCACTAAACTATGCCTATCTATTTAAATATATTTACATATGGCTTATGCATATTTTTATTATTATTATTTATGCTTTCAGATCATTATTATTAGTATTATTATTAATGCCTTCAAATTTTAACACCAAAAAAATGTGCGTCTTATACACTGAAAAATAATAGTACTAGTTTTTTGTCCTTTTTATCACAAAAGTCTGCTAAGAAACTCTTTGAGAATTCGCGTATGAAATCGAAAAATAAGGAAGAATATCCTGAAGAAGGCAGAATTCGGATTTTTTGGGGGGTGGGGGTCGCTTATATGGACGTCGCTTTAATTCCTCCATACATGGGATGAAAAAAAAACGTTTCGGTCTCTTGTTGCAGAATAGCTCCCTACTCAAAAAGCGACACGAAAAGCAAGAAATGTGAAATTAAATAATAATGATTGTTTTACGGTTTAGTGTTAGAAATGGGAGTAACGGCTTATTTCTTGTTATTAAATGAGCATTTATGGTAGTTATGGGGAAGTGGTTTGAAGAAACGCTCACTACATCATTCGGATGAAAAAAAGCATGCAGAAAAATGGGATTCGTTACTTTTCCAATAAAAAAACTATCTCTTTTCAAAAATCGTGTAATAATAATAATAATAATAATAATAATAATAATATGAAGCGTTGCACAAACCTGAGAAAAGCATCACTCGCCAAACATATGACATTTGGCGAGAAAAGTTTGGAGAAGCAATTAGAAAATACATTGTCGAAAATAAACTGGCGAATGTAAGAAGGTACATCATGAGAAATAACCGATTGAGAGTTCCGCTGAAATTAAAGAAATAAAAAGAATTGCAACTATAATAGGTAAATCCCCAGAACATGAAAGGGGACCAGAAATGGACGTAAAAAGTACTAACATCACACAAACCACAGATCATAATGAAAAACCTGAGATACACACCAATCACTGTGAAGATAATGCTGAAAGTTTAGAAGAGTTGGAAAGGCGTGATCTTATTCTTTCTCAAGCCTGTAATAAAACGAACCCAAAAAACATTGAACCGAATTATTTTACGGAAATTTTATACAAGAAAACAAGAAAGAAATCATCAGACACAAAATATTGAAATGGAGGAACAAGAACAACTCCCAAAATTACAACCAACAGAGCAGGACCTCAAACCTATTAAACTCTACAATGCTGCATTCGATTTAATTCTGGAGGAAGTAGACCCACATATAAGTCTCAAGGAAGCAATATATGTATCAGCAATAGAAGCAAATAAGAAATTAAATATCAAATTAAAAAAGGCAGGCTCACAGACTTGAAGATCCACATTGGAAAAGAAAAATAGAGAAAGAAATTGAACAACTTAGAAGTGAATTATCAGGACTCAATGAAGTTGAAAGAGGAACAAATGTAAGGACTAGAAAAGGCAGAAAATTAAAAAGAAAATAGAAAATTAGGAATGAAACTGAAGTCCTATCTGCTATAAACCAACTAAAGCAAACAATACAACTGAAGTCTCAAACGATCAGATGCTATGAAAAGAGATCAAAATTCTACAGACAGAACAAAATCTTTCAAACAAGAAGAAATTTTACAGAGAAATAAACAAACAAAAAATTGAAGTGACACACACACAACAATGGATGTGATTATACATTCTAGGGAAAAAATATGGACTCGCCCCAAGGAACATAGCAAAGAAGCAGATTGATAGGTAGAACTGGTGAAAAATAAACCAAAACAAACATGTTCTGGAATCACAGAAGAAAATTTCGAATGTGCACTGAAAAAAGCACACAGCGGGAAATCTCCAAGCATAGATAAAATTCCAAACTTTTAGCTCTATTATCTAAATACAGCACACAAAAACTAGCCAAAGTACTTCAAGAAATGCTCTATGATCTTATTGAAATTATGATATATGTAACCAAAGGAATTACCTTCCTTCTACCTAAGAATGGTGACGCAAATGTCCCAAATAACCACAGACCAATTACATATCTTGCCACTGCTTACAAACTGTTGACATTTATTCTGACAAAAGATATATATATATTCCTTCTTAGAAAAAAATGACATGCTACCTCTTGAACAAAAAGGCTGAAGACGTGGCTCTTACGGATGGAAAGACTAATTCCTTATTAATAAGATGATCCTGGGAAAATGCTTCAATACAAAGAAAAATCCCAGTACTACCTGGATATATTACCGTAAGACAATCGATAGCGTACCCTAATCCTAGATTTTAACGTTTTTCAATATACACAAGGTGTCACCCGTCGTCATCAATTTCATCCAACAAATTATGCCGATATGGACAACAACACTTCAACTCAATCATATAGAGTCTATAAGTATGGTGAAATAAACACCAACAGAGGAATATTTCAAGGTGACTTTTTGTCTCCCTTACTATTTTGTATACACCTAATAGCCTTAAGCAGCGAACTTAACAGGACGGAATATAGCTATATCTCAAAAGGAAATAAGCCATCTATTTTACATAGATGACTTAAAGTTGTTGTATCTAGAAATGACAGTGAGCTGGAAGGTCTCCTGAAAATGGCACTGGAATGGAATTCGGTTTGGATAAATGTGCTAAAGCCACAATTTTACGAGGATAAATGCAACAAACCTTCTTTATTAGCTTGGGCCCTGGGGTAACAATCAAAGATTTAGAGCAAGAAGAAGCTTTATAAGTACATCGATGAAAATGAGAGTAAAGAATTCGTCATAAAATTGAAAGAAATATTGCGGAAAGAGTACTATAGAAGGGTGCGATGATATTAAGAACTGAACTGAATTCTCAGAACAGAATTATGTCCATTAATAGCCTTGCTATTTCAATGGTTCAATATACAGTGCTGTTCGATAAAAGTAACTCACCTGATTTTTTTTTACTAAATGTTCTCTTCTCCGATGAAACGAAAGTTGAGCTAAATTCAAAAGATAAGCGATCTAAAATCCGAAGAAGCTTTGAAAGCTCTTTGAATTTAGCAGTAAGCACTGTCAAGCATCCGTTTAGTATAATGTTTTCTTTTCATGGAACTGGTTTCTTAAAACCTATTGAAATGACCCTCAGGAGCGAGCAGTACAAGAGAATTTTAGAGTCTTGTCTGCTCTCTTCTGCTGAAAGGGTGAAAATCGACCCCCACCAAGCTCATTTTTATGCAGGATAATGTTCCCTGTCACAAATCAAAATTGATGAAGGAATACTTTGATGAGAAGCAGGTGAGTGTTATGACATGGGCGCCCCAATCTCCTGACCTAACCCCATAGAAAACTTATGGAGCATTATAAAGTACAGGCTCTCGAGAAAGCAGTTGAGCAACATGCTCCATAAGCTTTCAAAGCAAATTCTTCGGATTTTAGATCGCTTATCCTTTGAATTTAGCTCAACTTTCGTTTCATCGGAGAAGAGAACATTTAGTAAAAAAAAATCAGGTAAGTCACTTTTATCGAACAGCACTGTAGTTTCAACATCTTGAAATGGACTCTAAATGATATGGGACAAATCGGTTATAAAACAAGAAATCTTCTATCTAAGTCTAACATGCATCATCCAAAGGCTGATGCAGACTATCTAAACATTCCCCGTAAAGAAGGTGGAAGAGGTGTTATTCAGCTAAAATTGTCATACAAGCAACAACTATTGGCTTACTAACATACATGGAAACAACAAAGGACTGGATGATACAATTAGTCAACACGAAAACAGAAAGAAAAACTATTCAATCGTGAAAGAAGATTGTAAATACTAATAAGATTTACATTTAGCAGATTCTGTAGAAAACCAAAACAGAATCCAAGAACCAACTGTTGTCGTAAAATTATGAAAAAAGAAAGCTAAAGATGAAGCTCTTGAGCAGATGACACAACGCTGGCAAGGCAAACCTCTGCATGGCCACTATCCAGAACGCCGATGTTGATAAAGTTAACACTTATCGATGATTACGAGCATCTGGATTAAAGGTTGAAACGGAAGCCTTTATTCTTGCAGCGCAAGACCAGAGTGTTTTCATTAGAAACTTTCGGACGAATATCATTCATAATAGTGTGGACCCAAAATGCAGGTTCTGTGACAAATATCAGGAAACCACAGGTCATTTAATCACATAATGTTCTGTATTTGCGCCAAATCGATATAAAAGTCGTCACGATAGAATGGGGTAATACCTACACTGGACAATTTACAAACACTTTGGAAAAGACATTAATAAACAGTGGTATGAACATCACCCAGCACCGGTTACAGAAATAGAAGACATCACAATTCGATGGGATTACACCATCTTTACAGAGAGGAAGATTGATGCAACTAGGTCGGATATCATTGTAAAAAAACCGTTGTTATGGCTTGCCCAGCGGACCGTAACATAGCAACCAAGGAATTTGAAAAAAACTATCGAAGTCTAAAGACCTGGAAATCGAAATAATGTGGAAATTGAAAACAAGAATAGTACCAGTCATGCTAGGTGCACTTGGAATGATAAAAGAGGAACACAACAACATATTGAAAAAAAAAACCTGGAAATCCTAGCTTAACAGAAATACAAAATATTGTCTTGATAAATACATCCTCCACACAAAGAAGAACTTTGTCCATGTAACGGTAGTGATGTTATGGGAATTAGAAAAACAAACCATGAAATGTAGCCATAACAACACACCCCTACCTGCCTTAGGTCCTCCTGCAGACTTGGTAGGTAGTGTGAGTATAGCAGAAATCAAAATATAATAATAATAATAATAATAATAATAATAATAAAACGAAAAATAAGAAAATAGAAAGCAAATCAAGAAAGGTATTTATTTTTCTCATGTTATTGTTGTTGCTGCTGTTAATAACAGCGATGATGATGATGATGATGATGATGATGATGATTTTTATTTTAATCTGGGATGAAGAGTTATTGTTACATTATTTACACTAGGACTAGTGTCCGCATCTTTGTTTCTATTATGACATCGCTTGGTCCCGTGTGCTTTCCGGCTTTTATCAGGTGCTTGTTGATCCGGGTAACTCTCAAGGAATTTCGCACCGAACCCTGTATTTAATCAACACGGTTAAACTGACGATGTCTGGATATATTTTTTGTTCTTATTTTAATAGTATTCACTTATTACTCGCTCTAATGATGATGATGATGATGAAGAAGAAGAAGGAGGAGGAGGAGAAGAAGAAGAAGAAGAAGAAGAAGAAGCATAATGCAAATCAGACATGCCAATTGAAGCAAATCTCGTCCGATCTCGGCCACATTACGATTTGTGTGGCTGTTCGTTACTGATAGGTGATATCTTAACAAATGAAGGAGCATAAATCTTAAGTTTGGCACCTCAGAAACCGTGTGGCTTTGTAAGCGAGGCAAGCGACGTCATGATAGATAAATATTCTAATCAATCCAGCTTTTGACTTTATTTTCTAAACGTTTCTAAATTTTTCTTTTACCATTTTTGTTGTTGTTGTTGTTGAGGAAGTTTTTTTTTTTTTTTTTTTTTGTGATTTTGTCAATGTGTCAGCGGTATTACCACCCAGTCTTCATGACGGACGATAAAATCAGAGAAAGGAAGCATAATGGGCACGCTGTAGTGGCAATCAGGGCTGGGTCTCGTGCCCCCACCCACTGAATCTATGATACGCCACCCCCCACCACCACCACTCTACTATATCTCAATTTTCATAAGGTAGTATTCATATAAAATATAAATCTTATTGTAACCTAGTTATATGCAATAATAGATCATATGCAATATAGGTGAACAATTCAAGTAGAAATATTGAAAATGAACACAACGTATCTAAATGCAAATTAGAGACATGTCATAATAGATCATTCCGTCATAAATAAATCAACAATGTTTTGAGGCAATTTTTAACATCAGCTTAAGATTTTTCTTGTTTAAAAATTGAATAATTTAACAACATTATGGACAAGAAATAGTGAATTTTATATAGTGTTTTCTTCAAGACTGGGCGTAAGCAAAAAAAAAATCACGGATTTGGACAAAAAATAACGCCCCAGAATGACGTCAAAATCCGTGAAAATTGTTCATCCGTTAATAGTGCATAGTTTCATTTATAACATATATAAATACAGATAGAAAAAAGCAAATGTTGATAAGATAGAGAGGGTCACAAAGCACTGCCCGGGGACCCAACCAGGCTTGTGTAGTACGCGCCGGTTCTGGTTTCAGTGACTGTACGAAGGAATTCATTTCTTCTTTGCTTGGTAGCAAATCTGTAGTTTTTTTTTTAGAGAGAGGATATTTAGTGCCAATCATTTAGAGTCGATATTTTATAAGAATTACCATTTAAAACCTGCTCAGATTTACAGCATTATACAGAAAAGATTTATTTCTAAATAGATCCATCTCATGATATTAGTAATATAGTCTGGTATAGAGATATGTGAGGAAAAAGCAAGATTGTATTGCGCCAATCTTCTAATCAGAATTTGAATTCCTATTTTTCTTGGATTTTTAATAACGATAGATGGCATTTCTAAGAGAAATAAAACAAACTTAACCACTAAGTTAATATTTAGTAGAACTTGAAGAAGAATATTCCTATTAGACATCGTTTTTTTGTTTGTTTTTTTTTTTAGTTGTTCAGCGTTTTACAGGCAATGTTTTAAAATAGTTATTTATATTTAACAAGCAATTCAAATGTATTTATCAAAAATATATTCTATGTGATTTGTTTGTTTCGAAACAAGTAAAACTTAAGGAAAACCAAAGAAAAAAAAAGCGACATATTTGTCAAGATTAGTTTTCTGTTCATCGTTGATTTGAAATTTTTGGATGCTGGATAAAGTTCATCAAAATAGAAAGACTCCCAAAATAAATGCGAAGTACAATTACCGAAGTTAAGAAAATAGAAGAAAAATGAAAGATCAGGTGCCCTGCTTTAGTATACCAACAGTGATGAATTAATCCTTTGCAGAATTTAGAGATTTGAGATTGGATTAAGGCTAATTTACTCGTGTAGTAGTTTTTCGCACCATCTAAAAAGGACAATCATTTATAATGTAATTTCGTTGGTTACATTTTCTATTTGAGTAACCAAAGATTTCTTTTATCTCGGCAGTAAACTCTATTGTCACATGTAAAAAAATTCAGCCATTTAAATCATTAGAATAAAGATAACAATAAAAGTAAAACGAAATAAAAAGTAATGTATTAGCAGCCTGATCTCCTGTACTTATTAATGAGACATTCCGGTGTTATAATAACACGTGTCATGTTCGCTTATTAGTGTCGATCAGTGTCTTTATTAGTAACTAGTAGAGATCATGTGCTTTATATTACAGAATAAATTTCACGACAATCATTCCATCTTTCATTACTCTAAGAAGCTGGCCCTATACAGTCTTCCAAGAAATGTATTAGCACTCTGTCTTCAAAAGAATAAGATCAGATTTAAAAAATAGTATTGCTGTTATTTATTTAGGCTAGAACTGCCCAATCCCCGTTTCCAACCTTGACTGAATTCAAATACTTTTACACCCTACAACTCTTTCCCCAGAGACGAAACATTCCTACCCTCTCGCTATGATGAGATAAAATTACTTAGTTCCTCTAGTCAAGACATTCACAGCTAGAATCTACCAAGTCACGTACACTGAGTTGACACATTCTTATTCCTTTTGTATTCCATTCGTAAGGAGGAGGTTCGTTCCCAGAACTATTACTTTGTGGCCATAGACTCACGTAGAGTCGCCTCTCTAATCACTACGGTGTCTTCAAATCTAGGCACAACTTTTATCTATCCTACATATCCTCATAATATACACTTCTTTCTCTCTCCTTTACAACAACGGCATTCAGTAACCCTCTACCTTGAGTGGATCTTGAATATTGTATTCTGAGAATAATAGAATTAATGAAAAAAAAAATAATTGTTTTCGTCAACGATTGATCTCTGACGAAGGATTGGTCGAAAGGTTCCATAAATATTTCCCATTTCTTAGTATCAAGATGCTTTCATCGGTACTATTTATGCCTTTAATAATATATATATATATATATATATATATATATATAGAGAGAGAGAGAGAGAGAGAGAGAGAGAGTGAGTGAGAAAGTGTGTTTATATATAGAGAGAGACAGATAGAGAGAGAGAGACAGAGAGAGAGAAAAAGAGAGTTTGTCTGAATATACATATATATATATATATATATATATATATATATATATATATAGAGAGAGAGAGAGTTTGTCTGTCGATCGCAATGGCGGGAAACCCAGGGTCACAAACTCACATCAATACAAATAATTATGTTAGCTCTATCACTGATATTGAGCGCTTTCCAATAAGTACCGCGCATATTTAATATATAAATAATATATATAGAAATTATATATATATATATATATATATATATATATATATATATATATATATATATATATATATTATAAATTAATTGATTTAAAATATGTTTTTTTCAGCTACACAGTTCTAACCATGTTTCAAAAATGAAAACTAAAAGCCCCGAATTTAATTTTTAATTAAATTAAAGACATTAGTTCCATTTCATCATTAGTCCATTTCATCCAATTTTGGAGTAACTTTTAAAATCACTGGGTTTTAAAACCCAGTAATTTTAAAAGTTACTCCAAAATTCGCTTGAGGATGAAATGGAACTAATGTCTTTAATTTAATTACATAATTAAATTCGGGGCTTTTAGTTTCCATTTTTGAAACATGGTTAGAACTGTGTAGCGAAAGAACCATATTTTAAATCAATTAATTTATAATATTAATGCTCTGTAAATTTACATCGAGCACTATTTTGTAAAAATAAAAATATCTATAAGAACACCGGGTTATATATCTTACTGTTCTTTTCTTTATATATATATATATATATATATATATATATATATATATATATATATATATATAATTTTCTATGTCTTTGTGAATAAAGTTCAACAAAATTGCCGCAGTTATTCACATGATTCGGAGGAATTCTAACGGATAAATTATCTAATTTTTCAAATTTTTATTTATGTATTTTACCATTCTACATGCAAGTACAAAATTTCAGCTCAAGGCATTCTCGGGTTTTGCTGGTTCTAAAGTTTGGAAATACAGAATTCTTTATTTGGATACACAGAATTCTTTATTTATAAGTTGCGTTAGTTTTTATTCTTAACATTTCAAAAGTTTAAGCAAAAGGAAATAAAAAATAAAACACAAACGAAACATTTGTTCGGGTGTGATTTAGGTTGGCGAGCAAAAGTAACATCGCCGCTCACTAGATGGCGTGCCGTCAGCATAATAAACAAATGGCAGCGATATTCTGTCTTTTTTTTTTATTATCTGGCTACATATTCGTTTTATTTTATTTTTCTGTTTGATGTAATTAAGAATGAAAATAATGTTGATAATAGAGTGGAAGTAGAAGGCTAGAAAGTAAGAGGCAAACATTTACAAAGAGAGAAAATAGATAGGGGAAAAAAAACATTAATAATAATAACATATTATTGCTCTCCTGGCTTATGCTCTTAATGCGCTGGAAGTGTTAACATACACATAGCTTGTCTTAGTGAATTAAAAGTGAAAATGCAACACCCACATCTGAAGGTGCATATGGATAGTGAAAGTGCCCGGTAAAAGCTGAGCAAAGTATTAATAAACAAGAAGATTCCGTTAGAAACAAAGAAAAAAGTACTGAACTGTTATGGAAGTGAATTCTAGACAGTGTCCTTACAGATGAAGAGATTTGAGATAACAGAAAACTGTTTCTACAGAAGTATGCTGAGGATACCTTAGATTGAATATGTGAGCAAAGGCGAAGTTTTAGAGAAAATGTAAATAAAAAGACATAAATAACATCAAAAAGAGACGATTGACCTTTCTAGGGCGCATAATGAGGAGAGAGGGCTTGGAAAATTTAACACCCAGAATACATATTGAAGGCAAGAGGAAATCAGCACAAGCTATCTAACGAGGTTGTACAAATGATTGACAGAACAGGAATTAAGAGAGATAGCAAAAAGACAAACTTTACTAACAGCTACAAAGAACAGGAATTTGTGGAGAGCCATGATCGCCTATCTCCTGAGGGACACGGAGTATACAAAGAAAAAGAGAGACAGTAAATAGATCATTCCATAACACAGATTTTACATGTCATTTACCTGATCTTAACTAGTTGGGCTTTTCCCCTCGTGACTGATGCACATTGCCCATATCTTAATGAGCAGGAGTAATGGGAAAAATCATGGCTGGATGTCGAGAGGATTGCTTCTTTTTTAAGCTTAAAGAATGAGTCGACTAAGGGGACTTAGGAAACATATCTAGATATTCAGGAACTTTATCAATCGTACTCACTTATAATGCCTGAAGATATTTCTTACTGGGCTATGCCGAAAAGATTACGCGCTGACCACATCTAAATCTGTTAAACTATTGAGCACATTTGGCTGTGATGCATTTGATTGTTATACCGTTATCAGACTAGCCGCCATAATGCGGTATATTGAAATTCGTATATTATTACCCGAGCGTCATTTTCTTAGGGTCATGCTCTCTTACTCAATAATAATAATAATAATAATAAGGACCTGTTTCAATAATGATAATAATAATAGGATCTGTTTCAATTTTATGGGACTACACAATACGCACAGAGAGAATAATCAAAGCTAACCACTTAGACATTATTATTAGAGATCGCAACAGAAAAAAGTGCCTCCGTATTGATATGGCATTACCTGCAGACTGCAATGTATCTTTCAAGATCTTCAAAAAGCTTTCAAAATACAAGGACCTTGAAATCGAAATCTCAAAAGTGTGGCACATGGGAACATCAACAATCCCCGTTGTAGTTGGAGCCCTCGGATTGATTGGAAAAGATTCCAGTAGACTCATTGAAGGGATTCCTGGAAGCCCATGCCTTAAAGAAATACAAAAAATTGTTCTCACGAGTACAGCCCACACCTTACGAAGGGCTTTGTCTCTCTCTCTCTCTCTCTCTCTCTATATATATATATATATATATATATATATATGAAATTTCTCAGAGTTAACCTTTAGAAAAGACAATATTTATAAATAGAAATGACAATAGGAAAACTGTAGTTATTGCTGACGCGTTTTGTCAAATGCGGACTTTCTCAAAGCGAAAAAAACGAAATGAATTTAATTAAAGAACGTAACTATAATAACAAAAACAGAATGTTCTTAGCAACTGGAGGAATGTAGAGAACGCTATTTTCATATTGTTAACTGAATATAACGTCAATTATTGTCACGTATGGAGAATATTGTTATTATAACTGTGTTGGCGGATTCAATTTTTTGTTATTATTAGTTACGTTGTTTAATTAAATTCATTTCGTTTTTTGCTTTGATAAAGTCCGCATTGGACGAAACGTGTCAGCAATAACTACAGTTTTCCTATTGTCATTTATATTTATAAACATATATATATATATATATTCAGTGGAAAATGTCATTTCTAACCTTAGGTCACTGGGCGGGATCCGGAAAGAAATGAGTACACATCAGAAATCAAAGGAAGTAAAAAAATAATAATAATAATAATAATCTTTGAAGATATTCAAAAAGTTGTCAAAGTACAAGGACCTTTGAAAAAAGAAATCTCGAAAATGTGGCATATGGGAAACACCAACAATCCCTGTTTAGTTGGAGTCCCTAGGACTGGTTGGAAAAGATTGCAGTAGACTAATTGAAGGGATTCCTGGAAGTCCATGCCTCAAAGAGATACAAAAATTGTTCTCACAAGTACAGCCCACACTTTTTACGAAGGGCTTTATCTATGTAATTTATTTATTTATTTTTTTTTTTTTTTTTTTTTTTTTTTTGTCAGTGGAAAGTGTCATGACGCCATTTCTAACCTTAGGTCCCTGGGCAGGACCCGGAAAGAAATGTGTAAACGCCAGAAATCAAAGAAAATAAAAATAATAATAATAATAGAGGGGAAGGGAAAGTGTAAGAAACTGGTAAGAATATCAGCCAGATCCTGTTACAGGGATTGAACCGATAACAATTTTATGAGACTTTATAATACATGCAGACAGAAGAATCAAAACTAATCATCCCGACATCGTGATCAGAAGCTACAAAAGCAAACAATCCCAGCAGACTATAATATATCTTTGAAGATCTTCAAAAAACCTATAAAAATATAATAACCTTGAAATAGAAATCTCAAAAACGTGGCACAGGAGAACATCAATAATTTCTTTTGTATTTGGAGCTCTCGGATTGATTGGAAAAGCTTCCAAAAGACTCATTGAAAGAGTTCCTGGTAGCCCAAGAAATGCAAGAAAAATTGTTCTCCCAAGTCAAGCTCACACGTTACAAAGAGCTTTATCTATATGAAATGTGTGTGATCTTAGTTTGTTTTTTTGATGACCAGCAAAAAAGGACATGAAGCCATTTCTGATCTTAGGTCTCTGGTTGGGACCCGGAAGGAAATGTGTATACAACAGAAATTAAAAGAAATAATAATAATAATAATCGAGGTCGCTAACTCTGGAGAAGAAAATGAAAAATGAAGATTATTAAAAGTATGTACTCAGCAGAGTATTTTTTCAGTCTTTCTCCGAGAATTATTATCGACCATTATAAAGAAACTAATTTCCCAGTCAGCCATTACGTTTTTAAGCTCGCCACAAGGTACCCTTTTTTTAAGGCCCATAAGTATTGACTTAAGCGGACGGTATTAACAACATATGTAAACTGTATTGTCTCACTGGGATAGAATTTACTGCAAGTCTGGATATACATGTCTCATACTACTTGGAAATCTTCCTAAATTTGTGGCGGATGGGCACTACGAAATCACGACTCAGTAATTACAGACACCATAAATTCACTGACAATCTCTCTCTCTCTCTCTCTCTCTCTCTCTCACACACACACATACACACTTCCAATATGATTTCAGAGCGTGGCTGAACATATAAATCCCAAGTTCTGAGACTGTATCGATGCTTCTTTTAGTTGATTGTCTTTATTGTTTTTTAATCAACGAACTCATGAACAAAAATCAATTTTATATTAACAAACACCCAACAGTCCACAGATACAATTTGTATATACAAGTAACTACAGTTATATACTAAAGCCATTCACTTTATTAAGTAAAAATAAGAGATTCTTTTGAAAAGCACATTAATCATTCTCTTTCAGTATCTTTTGTTGTCTTTAAGGCAACTTATCATTCTATCCTTCCAGGATATTTTCTCTTTCTCATAAAAGAGATGCTCTCAGTGCTTTTATCAGGAAATTGACATATTATTCCCAAAAATCTTTGCAAAGACCAAGCATTTTATGAAAACTGGCTAATCCAAAGGTGCCAGATATGAGCTAAAATTTCTTAGCCAAGGTTTAACAATTTTTACCTTTTCACAAACAAAACATGCAGCTTAATGATATCATGGGAGAATAATCCTGATTTTGTTCATCGATTGTTGCTTTCAGTCTATCTAATTGGGAACAGGACTTATTCGAATCAATCGTTTGCTTATTTGATAAGAACTCAGAAGACTGTCTTCCAATCCCAACGCAGCATCATCTTCGGATGAAGACCAATCTTTGGTACGGCTAGTGGAATTTCATCTCACTTGCTCCAGGATTTCTTGATTCCTACGTTGTAATCTACCCACTTGTCAAAATCGCTACATTCTAATGCCGTACATTTTGTTGTACTCATACAGAGAAGCCATACATCAAAGGGACTAACATAACAAAGAAGGCGAAAATGATTTTCAACACTTGATTTGGAAATATTTAGTATGTTGGTTCACGTAAAGTCTTAATTTGATCATTATCAACTTTAAATAATTTATCTACGGTGGAGTAATGGATAGCGGCTTGGATTGAGGAATCTGTTACATTCACTTACGTGCTAATACCCTTGGGAAAGGTATAAATCTTCTTCTCCTCCTCCACACCAGCTATGGGTAAATAGCATGATAGACCGGGTTCTATAGCTTTGGCAACTTGTATACCACAGAAAGAAATGGCAACCTACTGCGGAAAAAAAAATCTGCCTTGTCAGTCATATGTCGAAAGATACATGATCGCCTAAGCGTGTATCACGCATGGCACATAACTGACTAACTGGGCCTTGAACTACGCAAATCTTTTTGACACGTTTGATCATTCACAGATCCTTTTCTATAAAATACACAAATCTTGTTTGCGTCAGTTGTATTTTACATTAGTGAAAGTAAAAAAAAAAAAAGTTTCAAATGAAATTTTCTTTCATTTCCAATGCTAGGTGTCACTATAGAAATATAAGAAATGATCGCTTTGAATATGAACACTAAATGCTCGTAATGTCATCAGACTACAAAGACAGAACAATTTGGTTATTTCAATATATTGAACTGTTATGATTTATTTTTTTAGAAATTTAGAACTCTTCAAAATTTTACTTGGACTTTTCTTCAGTTCAGCCATAATCTGATTCACAAAAAAAATATCTTTTATTTCACTGTTTTTTTTTTTTTTTTTTTTTTTTTTTTTTTTTTTTTTTTTTGTGCGTGTGTGTGGATTGGGGAAGACAGGATCTTTACCGGATCTTGGAAATAGATAGCTTCATTCGATTTAGAGTCACCAGCGAGGTGTTGTCGAATGCATGTATATACCATCAGTGCTTTTTTAAAAATATGAACTGACACGAGATAATTCTTAATTCGAGTAGTCTGTTTCAGTACAGAAAGTTATGCGCCCCTCAAGAAAAAAATTGGGCAGTATACTCCCAGTATAGCAGGAGACAGTCTCTTTAAAAAAAATTTACAGCCACACAAATATATATATATATATATATATATATATATATATATATATATATAATCGAATGAATAAATATAAATAAATGTACATGCAAGTGTTCACATACAAATAGATACCTATATGCTTTGTTGTAAGAAAAACAGTGTTGAATGCTAAATAACATAGCTATTAAATATATCTTAATAAAAATACAAAATATCCCACGCCGATAGTATGACTCGATGTTTTATGCCTAATCTTCAGGTACTGGCCGTTATGAAACTCCGAATTGTACTGCCGGCCAGGGTATATGTATATATATATATATATATATATATATATATATATATATATATATATATATATATATATATATATATATAAAAAGTGAATATTGAATCAACAATCAGGCCACGAGTCCTGACGATTTTTCTAGCATGAAACAGCCTGTCGCCTCTAAGTGTTGACTTCAATGTTCACTTTTATATTTACACACGCTCTATCTATGATATTGAGCACTTTATCCCATAAATATAGCACACCTTAAGACTATATTTCTTCATATATATATATATATATATATATATATATATATCAAGTGTCTTCCAATTCACGAAGCCTGCACTGAGCATTGTCCTTTGATCTTTTGAATTGTTTCTCTTGTTGCTGTTGAGAACTCGTAAGTAGTCATTTTTGTAGTGATTCAAAGATATTGCATAATATATAGAACATCCTATATTCCTGTATTGTGTATTTCATATTTATATATATATATATATATATATATATATATATATATATATATATATATATAGAGAGAGAGAGAGAGAGAGAGAGAGAGCGATTTGCTCACTATTATTAGTGAATATATGGGCGGTGTAATGGATAGCGACCCGGAATAAGAAATCAAAGAGTCGAATTCAAGGCGGGTTGGTTACATTCACTTTCTCACAAATAATCCATCTCCTACTCCAAGAAATGGAGTAAATTGAAGAACTTGAATCTGAAAAAAAAAAACATTGTTATTCTCAAATGAAATATTGTTAATGCAACAAAATCTGTTCTTACAATCCAAAATATGTTTCAACTTTAAGGCAGCCCACAAAGGGTTGATAACCAGTAAAAAAGCACATCAATTATGTATTTACTAACTATTATTATGATATATTAATTTTTCATATATATATATATATATATATATAAACTATATTATTATAAGATACCAAAATGTATAGTATAGTAATCTCTCTCTCTTTGAGTCTCTTCTCTATATATATATATATATATATATTATATGGATAACGATATCTGAATTTGATATAAATTTTGATATATAAAGAACAGTTTAAATCAATGTATGACAATTGAAAAATATTTTATTATGACACGTTTCATCCGGATGAATCATATCATAAAAAAAATATTACAATTTTGTCATATATATATATATATATATATATATATATATAGAAAGAGAGAGAGAGAGAGAGATATAGAGAGAGAGAGAGATGTGAATGTAGTGTAAAAATTATATAAACTATTTATATCAGAATAATAGTGAGAAAATGTCTATATAGCTTTTCTTTTACATATATATATATATATATATATATATATATATATATATATATATACTTCACCCATTCTATTTATCCACTGATGCTGTTTGTCTATTTTTTGTTTTTCTATCTGTTTCGTCTCTTTTTCTCTTGTACTGTTTCTGAAGGATTATCTGTGAGAACCTGTCACATCTTGTCACTTGAAATACCATTCCATTCACTACCACCCCCCATTTTCCTTACATTGTGGTCAGAATTGTCTTTATACCGACCAATGTGATGTCTGAGAGATTTCCGAAATTTTTCATTTATTATATGGCCCTTGTTGCATATGCCAAGTTGTTTTCTGAAGTACTTCCACTTCTGCTGTTTGTATCCTTCTCGCATCATCTTTAGAGAGGAGATGGGCATCCTCTTGATCTCTAATACGAGGGACAAAAGTATAGCTTGCCATCTGAACTCCCAGTGAGGTGACTCAGATTAAGGAAAGCTGCATAAACGATGTTAAATACAAAAGAAGTTTTAAGAAAAATCGTTGTCGAAAATAAATCTAACAAGGAATAAGAACAGAAGCCTTAGTATCAGAATTCCAACAAGAATTAGAAAAGTGAGTATGAATAAAAAAGAAACAAAAGGGAGAAGTGGAGAGGGAAGGAGATTATGAAAGAGAGAGGCAGCGAGAAAAGAGCAATGCTTGTCGCCTGGGTTTGAGTTGAGCGTTTCTCTTATCTTTGTATTGTTCCGTGAAATAGAATCTTTTTTAACCAAACAGAGCGACTCTAAGGTTACAAGATCTTCTTTATAGTCAGGTTTCTAAACGTTTCTTAAAGAAAAAAAATGTCCCAACCCTTCATTATTTTCCTATCTTTTTGCCGGAGTTTATTTTCCAAAGCAAACAAACAAAAATTCTTTTATGGCATGTCGATCTTTGGATTTTTTTTTTATTATTTTTCTTACTCACACGTGTCTATTCCACATTTCGTGGTTTTTTTTCTCTAAGACTCTTATATCTCTTTATATATATATATATATATATATATATATATATATATATATATATATATATATATATATATATATGTGTGTGTGTGTGTGTGAGTTGAAGATCAAATGTAGATCTAAATATGGATCAGAATCCGACAGGATAAAATAAAAGAACAAATAGGAATGTATATCAATCTAACATGTTTCACTTATATTAAATGTGCATCAGAGATTGCGAGAAAAAAGACAATATTGTCTGTTTTTTCTCGCAATCTCTGACGAAGCTTTAATATAAGTGAAACATGTTAGATTGATATACGTTTCCTATTTGTTCTTTTATTTTATATCATATATATATATATAAAATATATATATATATATATATATATATATTTATATATATATATGATTTTATTAAGAAATTAATTAGATCTATATCATAAAAGGCAAAAAGTTCTTGTCATAGGACAAATGAGAAACAAATTCAAGTTTGGTCGAACAAATTGAAGTAAATTTTAAAACATTTTGAAATCATAATTTTGTTATGAAAAGTAAAATATATTTCCTTCTTATTCTTTCTTCCCCCACACAAAACACACACATCATATATGTATATATATATATATATATATGTGTATGTGTGTGTGTGTGTGTGTGTGTGTGCGTATATAAGTACATATAGTAGAATTAATATATATATATATATATATATATATATATATATATTGCGTTAAACGTATTTCAGTAGATAGATGTTTTTTGAGTAGACACCCTATTTTCGAACCAGTGGGGATTTCCTCTACCGAACTGTATATTCAAGAGTTATAATAAAGAAAATGTGCCCACCCTTCTTCATCAACACTCATATATTTACACACAGGTAAATTTTATTCACATCGTTTAAAAAACGGGTCGTCTACTCAAACACGCGTGTCCAATAAAACATAACGTTTAAAGTAATAAGAAAGAATGTCGCAATAAAAATAAAATCCATTAACATTCATTCATTCATTGATAGATTCTTTTGTTTAACGGCTTATCAACTCCTTATGGGTCATTTAATGGCGAAATTTAATTTCGTTTGGAGCTTTGAAGTAATAAGTATATGATAAATATTATTTTGCCTTCACAACTGAATACATAATACTTAACTATTGTGCATATACAAGTTCGTATGGACATAATTACGAGCGGTGGTGATAAGTATGTTTTATGTTGTTTTGTTGAAGTTATATTTTGAAATACAATTTGATTTCTTTAACATATTGTAGGATATTAAATAGATTAATATCATGAAAAACTAATTTCTTTTTGGTTCTTTGTCTGGTTGATTTTGTTTATCGCCATATCAACATCTCTACGGGTTATTTAATGCTGAAATCTAAATATTTTGTAAGCAACTGTATGCCTTCGATTACAATAACGTATTGTTGATCATTTTGCTATAAAATGTATTATTGGTAATTTTACTATAAATATGCATTGTTGGTATTTTAATATATATATAAATTTTTTAACTTTTTTTTATTGCTGGTATATATTTCCTATAAAAATGTATATTTATACTTTCATTGTGTTTTGTTTTTGCTTGGGTGGGGGATTTGCAGTTCACTATTTACCCATAGATGATAGGGGAACTTAACATTTATCATCCCAAAAGCTTATTAAGGAAAATGCACCTCTCAACAGAAATCGAACATGTATTCTCTTTAATCTGGGAAATATAGGTTGCCTTGCTGACAAGAAGCACATTTCCTATAATAAGACTTGTGATCCCTAATAGATGCAACCACCCCGGGTCAGAGAGAACCTGGGAATAACAACAGTTAAGAGGTTGTTCTATGCACCTCAAAACCTCCAGTCTCCCTATTAGAGACCTTACTGACGGAATGAGTTTATCGTTATACTCAGGACTATAATTCTTGAGAAAATATATACAGTGTTTATTTATTATGTATATGTAGGTATTATTACTTTCTTATTTTTTATAAACGGTTTTGCTACAAACGATAATTTTCCTTTGCACAGATAAATACTCAGATTTTTTTTTAAATCGATATTCAAATCCATCTTTGTTTCCTTGATTATTTAGATTAGTAATCAATCAACATTCGCAGCCAATATTAACATTGTTTACATATCAATTTTCAATATCCTTTCCTCTTGTAATTTTAATTTTTCCCGCTGTTATTGCTCAATATGCTTGTGCCCTTTCTAGCAGACCTGCATGCGTTTGTTTTCACTAATTGTTCTTTCTGGAAATTATTTAAATCCAAGTAAACTTTTTCTCAGTGAGTTTCTGGCCTGTTTATCCCAGATTCTCCTGGCGTCAGTCAAGGCCTCTTTTTTTTCTTTTTTTATATATCTTACTTATTATGAAATGCAGATTGTGTGTGTGTGTGTGTGTGTGTGTGTGTACGTTTATATATTGTATCGGATTTCCTACATTTTTTAACCGATTTCAACAAAACTTCACAGGACTACGTAAAATTACCTTGCGGTGGTTCTGACGCGCCAAAAATTGGAAAAACACAATTGTTTTTGCACGAAATCAATTTGAAAACACGATTAAGAGGCATCACGAGAATGAAAGGGGGACAACTAATATCGAGTTATACTTATTATAAAACCCAAGTTGTTTGTTTGTGTGTGTGTGTGTGTGTGGCAGATAGTGTTTCTTATTGTCGTGTCACTTTTTTCTTTATTTTTACATTCAGAATGCTTTAAAAATTCCATTTACAAGACAATTGTTTATAATAAAATTCTATTCAATCGGTAGACTCATAACGATTGAAAACAATGTTTTTGTTTGAGTTTGGGTTTGACAAATTCGTAAAAAAAAACAACAAAACAAAACAAAAAAAAATCTAATTAAAACATGCGTGTCCTTCAACCTTAAACAATAATCTTTGTCAATTTTATTTTTCAGTCTTTATGATGGTCGATACTTGATCTATCTCTTACTGTTACATCCCCGGGCAACGTCGGGCTCTACTGCTACTCGATACTATAATTATAAAGTATAATTTTAGAAAGAGAAAATTTAATTCAAATGTATTGTAAAATTTCCGAATCTTCATTAGAACCTTAAAAATATACGAAACTAGAAAGGTTCTACTCTTCAGATAGGTTCACCTATCGTGTGCTATTCCCCTGCAGTTGAACAAAAACAGAGGTTTATTCCTTGTTTCCTGTTTAGAATTCCGGTTCCGGTCCCTTGTAAAATATTCTCATTCTCTTTCACTCCCAGTAGCCCCTTGGGTCTTAGTGCCATGGGATGAAAAGATTTTTAAAAAAGCAAAATAGACCCAATATATGAAAAAAGAAAGCACCTTTTAAAACTAACACCAGCAGAATATAGATTCACGAAAATATTAAAGTCTTTAAACAAATTATTTTACCTCTAATCATGGATAGTATAGGATACAAATCTATGTCTTTTGTTCTACATTTTTACAATTATATGCAGCAATATAGATTGGTCAAAAATCTATAGAGTTATAAGGAAAAAAAAACTGTATTTGTTTGGAATTTCTGAAACTGATATTTTCAAATCCGGTTAAAAAGAAAACTGCTATAAAAGTAAATTTAATCCTTGTAAAATCCACTATGTCCACGCCGTATAATTATATTATCTCTATCTATCAGCAACTCTCTTTTTTTATTAAGTTTGTTTTGGTTATTGTCGTTCGTCATTTTCTCCTAAAAGCAACCATATTTCCCTTATCTTTGTTTGCCGTCAGTCCAATCATTCTAAAATTCGTTTCATGCTTCGTTTGTCAACGTAAATCTAATGAGACCCATCTTCGTGTTCTGCCGTTTGTCGTAGATGTAAGCGAATGACGTTGCCGCATCTGGTCATATGTTAAGTAGGGAACCACAAGCCCCTTACCATTCACAACAGGATTTCTTTCTTTTTTTTTTCTGTGTTAGTGGGAGTTATAGGTCCTTGTGACTGTAGTTTTACAATTGGAAAAAAGAAAAAAACATTTGGTACAAAAACTTATATAGTAAAAAGTGAAAATATATTTTAGTAAGAAAAAACTCGAGAAGAAAAGAAGAAAAAGAGAGAAAGAAAAGTAAATGAAGGATCGTAAAAAGAAATAAAATCGAAAAAGAAAGAGAAAACCGAAACACATACATAAATACTTACATACTAAAATACATATATGCACACACATGCATAAGCTGTTATGTTATAATATTCAAGTTATAATTAGTCTTCTCCCGACTACAATTATCTCAGTCTAAACCATAATACCACACATGGATAAAAATTAATATGTTTTTAGTAGAAGTGCATTATCAACCCTTCTTTATTATAGACATTAATGACTAAAGGATAAAATAACCTTTCTACTGTATTTTAATTAAATGTAATTGTAATAATTAAATATAATTTTAATATAACATTGCAAAAATTGGCGAATTTAAACGTGAGCGAGAAGGGAAGTCCGCCTCGGACAAGGTTTTATTGGGTGACATTTTGGTGAATTAGTATCATAAAGTAGTCTACAAAACTACTTGCTCCATTTTCCCTCCTCTCATTTCATTTGTGCCATTTTTTATTTAAATACTCTTTATGTATCTGTCTATATTTCTGAGATGAGGTATTATGTACACTATTTACATTATTCGGACTACTGTCCTCATCTTTGTCGCCATGTTTATCACAACGTTTCATGTGTCTTCGCCTTTCTCCACTGTGCCATGTATCCTCAAGGACACATGGCGCAGTGGATAAAGACGTTAGTCAAAGCCAATGACAGGACCCAAGGAGTGAAGAAATTTCAGAGGGGAATTAACAAGAGATAACTAACATCCATTAGACATGGCACGTGGAACTAGAACAGTCTATCCCAGCGAGCGAAATAAAGGGTTCAGTTCGACATTCCAACCACCTGAAGAAGGCCGGAAACGTTGTGATAAACATGGCGACAAAGATGAGGACAATAGTCCGAATAATGTAAATAGTATACTCTTTATGTTTGAGCATAATACACTTTACTTTTGGTTGGGCATTTCGACGTGGTGAAGATTAGGAATCTTCTTTCTTTCTTTCTATGTGCTGTGTCTTTTTAGGACGTAGGCGATCATGGCCCTCCACCTCCCACTATTCCTTGCAGATTCAACAAGTTCCTTCCCTCTGCCACCCCCCATACCATGTTCTGTCACCCACTTGTTTAAGGTCGCTACGTATGTCACACGTTGTTTTCCCTTCTTTCTTTCCCTCTATTCGACCCGTGAGTATCAGATTCTCCAGGCCACCCTTCCTCATTATGTGTCGCAGGAAATTCAGCTGCCTCTTTCTGATGTTAAGTGCAAGCATCCTCCTTGTTTTCATCCTCTCTAAGTATTCATCATTGCTCAAACGCTCAGTCCATGATATCCTTATCATCCTTCTATAGAACCACATCTCCGTCGCCTCACACGAGAGAATTCGATCCACACTTAATCTAAACTTAGTAAATTACTCTGAGTCAGTTACTGTCAGGGGACCTTTTTTTCTCATAGACACAATAATATTTATCTAATGACATTTTATCCTAAAAATTATTTTCTAAAAAAGCATTTTTTAATCCTTTTTAACTGTCTTTTACAACGTTCTATTTTTGTTGCATTTGTTATTATTGTTGTTTTTTTCTGCGATCAAAACAGAGTCGTAATGGTAATCTTTCCTTATATTTTGTAGATGTTGTTCAGTGTTGTGATGTTGTTTACAGGGTCGGCAAACCTACGAAGGTCCCAGGCGGCACAAACGCTAGATACGCCGCTGATTGCAATACGACACGCATTTCGATGTTAATTTGCTTAAGTACTAAAATTTGACAAGTTCTTTGTTTATGATTTCTGGTATCTGATGTCGCTTCATGGTTTTTCTGTTCACTCTCTTCAATAAGTAAATGTTCAAGAATTTTTCAAGCACACTACACAGATAAGTTCATCAAGAGGAAAAAAGAATTCAAAGCCGGCATAAGTAAATCAAATTTAGACTGGAACATCATATCGGAACCAGTGATGGGAAAAAGCTGTTTGTGGCTCTCATATCAGCTAAGATGGATTATCTGTAGAAAATAAATTTTATGGTCTTTTCAAAAATTCTCTCGTAACTAAAAGATTTTCGGGTGGTTACCATTAATCACACATCAAAAATAAATACATAAAACCGGAAAGGTATTGAATTATCTGATAAATGCCATAACTTCCGGTAAAGGGTAAAATGTGAATTTTGTCAACAATGGCTGCGAATACGCATCCACAAACACGAACAAAGCAAACTTTTCTGCCTGGTTTAATCCAAATTCTGATTTTTTTTCATATCAAACTCAAAGACTGTCATTCATTTCTTCTGATATTCCTGATTATTTGCGATGATTTAGTCATTCTCTCAGTAAATTTTGTTTTGTCTTTTTTTTTTTTCCTTGGTGAACGACATGTCTTTTTCTTGTTGTTTTTATTCATTCGCCTGAGACAATTTGCATTCATAATTTCTGATGAAAGTCTCTCTACAAAAATGATCTGACTGAAGAAATCAATAACTGAAGAATTAACATACAATATTTCACACATAACTTTATATTTCGGTTTACGTGTCCTTATTAAACTGTGGTGTGTGTGTGTGTGTTTTAATGAAATGAAACAAAATATTAAAAAAAAACGATTGAAGACTGTGTAGTTACAATAAAATGAGAAAAAATGGAAATTTTATTCCAAATAATTTGTAGAATAAAAAATATTTAATTATTTGAGATATTATGAGTTTTTTAGTCCTTTTGTTGGGGATTAGTGAATGTGTTTGGTTAAATCAGAAAGAAATTTTTAGGTGGCGTGTTCGTTAACATTCATCCACAACAAATAATAAACGAATATTTAGAAGAGGTCATGCAAAGTAGAGTTAAAAAAACAAAGACAAGTAAAATACACAACAATACGGTAATTTATATACAATTTAAATATTTACAAAATGAGTTATGAATTGGTGATTTGTTGTATATTGATGTAATAAGACATGTAATTTGTTGTTGAGTATGTTTGAATGCTTAAATCCGTGTTTTGATGATTTGTTGTAAGAATTAAACAGTTTGCTGTTCAACGTACAAAAGTGTTCGAGTTTACAGTTCAAACGTTAGTGTGCGTATATGAGTGTTATGTAAAATATTCTTAAGTTGTACGAAGTTGCGTACCTTGAACTGTTAATTGTTAAAAGTTTGGTTTGTTACTGTTACTAATATGTAGTGAATATATATTTCACTTTCTCAAGTAAAGCAAATGAATTTTTGAGAAGTTTGTTTAAAAGAGAGATTGAGTATGCCAAAAGATTGTTGAGTCAGAGGTTAATTCGCGCGGGAAAGTCAAAGTTTAAACTGGCGTGGAATTGGTTGGCATCTCTCTGGGTGTGGAATGCTGACTGGTAAGTTACTTCGAATTTCTTTGTTTTATAGGTTCTGGAAAGGAAAAATAGGCTCAAACACATTTGAGCGCCAAAGAGATTTTTCACGTGCATACTTAGTTTTTAAGGCTGGTAGCCAATGAGAAATTGAGTTTGTCATAACTAGTGTTTTGATTGGTTAACAGGTGTGTGGGTGTAAGGATGGATTGTTCTGCAAAGGGGTGAAAAGGTAACGTGGATTATTCCCCACTTTCAAATAAAAATAATCTTTTAGCAAAGTTCGAATCATTTTATTTCCATTGTAATTGATTTTAAATTGAGTACCATTTCTCGACTTGGGCTCTTGGCTTGAGTTGCATACTTGAGACGAAATACATTTTAAAAACAGGAATATTGCAAAGAGGGAAAGAATTAAAACTCAGCTAGAATTGTCGTTAATATACAAAGGTGATTGAAAAGTAACTCCCTATTTTATGTATGATGGACTCTCCCGTCTAACTATAGTTTTACAAGATGGGAGAATCCATTATACATAAAATAGCGAGTTACTTTTCAATCACCCTCAAGACGAGAAGGGTCCACGTTGAAGCTAGGTCTGTATCTATTGATACAGATTTGTAAACAAATACACTTATACATATGGATACATCTATACATACTTAAACAATCCAATTGAGCGTTGTATAGTGAATGCAACTATATTATTATGTAACGCATTCTTATTATGACACAGTCCAAACAAAGCTAAAATGTTTAATTACTTAAAGTGCTTTTGCTGTCGTGTGATGGTTAAAGAGCCAGTTTTGGATACCATCGGTGAGCGTGATGAGTTCAATCATCACTGACTGAGTCTTTGCCGTGACTTTGTACGAGACAAATCTAGGTCTCACAAATGATGACCAATATTGTACAAGCTCGATACTTAATAAAGGTTCAAGAATTGTGGCCTTGTGTCATACAACCGTAAAGGCACACACAGAGAATAAGACAAATAAAAAAAAAAAATGAAATTCTGAAGTCTATCATTGTTGCTAAAATGCTGTCAGCTGAAAAACGCAAAAATGTGTCATTATTTGTATCCGTGCATACGCACCAGTAGGCACGAGTGCTTCTGTCTCTTATCTGCGCTACAAAGCTCTTCAGAAACAGAAAGGCACGGTCTCGATTTGAACGAAGCTCAGTTTTGGATTGCACAGGGAACCACACCCGAAAGCAACAGAGAAAAAAAAATTAAAAGGAAAATTAGCAGGAAAAAAAAATGTATTCACACACAGCAGATGCAAATCAGAAAATCATTATATGCATATACATACACGCACGAGCACGTACAGA
The DNA here is from genome assembly GCA_903632075.3 of Acanthosepion pharaonis. Taxonomy (NCBI): domain Eukaryota; kingdom Metazoa; phylum Mollusca; class Cephalopoda; order Sepiida; family Sepiidae; genus Acanthosepion; species Acanthosepion pharaonis. Next base: position 1,267,680 of record CAHIKZ030000012.1, on the reverse strand, counting down.
CATGCACATACAAGCACACACACACACACACACAAGCACACTCTCACTTTCACACGCACACACATATATATATATATATATATATATATATATATATATATATATATATATACATATATATTTATATATATGTGTGTGTGCATATATATGTGTGTGTGTGTTTGTAAATTAATGTATATAATACACATATGCACACGTAAATATATTTAAAATAGCAATTTATTAACTGTCACGTCTGCATACACAATTTTACTGGAATCAGCAAACATACAATGCACACACACACACACACACACACACACACACATATATATATATATATATATATATATATATATATATATATAAAATATATATTTTTTTTTATATTAATATAAATATGATCGTTCATTGTATTTCCTTTCTGTTAACTGGGAATAATATTGTTTACTGAGCTTAAAACAGACTATCCAAGACAAATGAATTGCGATGAAAAAATATCTATTAAATTTTCATTTTAGTTCCATTTTAATGAAAATACGTTTGGAAATTTCGTTTTTTGTTTTTTTTTACCGCCATCGAATGAATTTTGTTAATATAAAAATATACATAAACAAATCCTGCACTTTAATTACTTTTTTAAAAAAAAAAAAAACTAATCCCATAATATATAGCTGCGATTTCTTCAAAATAAGCAATTAAAAAATAATGGTAAAACTTCCTTTCTAATTAATATATATATTTAAAATCATTCAGGATGTTAAATAGCAAAAACCAAAAAAACTTTAACGGAAAAGGAAATAAATGTTTTAAAATTCTCTTTGTCTTTCATTGAAAACTCAAGTCTTAAAAACACTCTAAATAATCCGACCTTATTAGTTTAGGATAATATATTCTATGTAATGTGATTTTCTTGGATGTTTTATTGAATTTTAGGTACTTTTTATTTAAATTTACTATAACTTTCATCATTTTTTTCTTATTTTCTGATAATGTCAGTATGGACGTCCACTGTATTTTATTTTAAAATTTTTTTTAAAGAACTTTGAATTTTTTCAATATTTTTTAAAGTTTATAAAACACACAAAAAAATTTTAATTCTTTTAAAAAAAAATTGGCGTCAATGAATTTTAGTCAGTTTTTACATTTATAATTAATAAACATAATTAAGCATAAATAAGCTCTACAAAATAGGATAGAATTTTAAAAGATTTAAAACTTAATGAATTATTGTAATTAGAATAAAAAAATGAAAAATTTCTTGTAAAACTTCATTAGTCAGCGAAAAATATTTTTTAAGACAATAGAGTTCATAATATATCTTATTCATAAAAACAATTAAAAGATTTCTAATTAAATAATGTCTTAGTTTTATAGCACTCTTTATTTTACGATTCAGAACAGACTTTCGGTAAAAGTTTTCTATTCGGTACATATTTTACAAAAACAAAACTGATGATTCTCGAAGGAGTTCTGCATATAAATAATGTAAATAATAAACGGTACAAAATGAATTTCTCTAAATTTCATAGAACCAAATAAGTAGGGCTGGGGGTATCCGATATAAAAGAAACATGTTTTACCTAGATTTTCTAAAAAAGAAACAAATCTAAAAATAATTTATTTCATTTGTGAATAAGTTCTGAAAGTTTCATTAAAATCTGACAATTATTTGATATTTGCAAAATTTTCCAATCAATGTATTTTTCACCACAAAAAAGACGCTAAAATTTACTATACTAATCTTTGACCAACACGCTGATGTAAGAAAAATGAAAATTTTAACCAAAATTTTAAACGTTCTAAGAAGGATAAAAAAAACAAATTAATAATCAAAGAATTCTTTGGTCTTTCCTCTTAAAAATAACATAAAGATTTTAATGATAAAACTTAGTTTTTACTAAATTTGGGGCATTTTATTCATCAACTAGCAGTAGAGCCCGGCGTTGTCCGGGGATGTAACAGTAAGAGATAGATCAAGTATCGACCATCATAAAGACTGAAAAATAAAATTGACAAAGATTATTGTTTAAGGTTGACGGACACGCATGTCTTAATTAGCTTCTTTTTTTTTATGAATTGGTCAAACCCAAACTCAAACAAAAACATTGTTTTCAATCCGATTGAATAGAATTTTATTATAAACAATTGTCTTGTAAATGGAATTTTTAAATCATTCTGAATGTAAAAATAAAGAAAAAAAGTGTGCAAGACAATAAGAAACACTACTTGCCAAAAAAAAAGTGAAATTTTGTTGAAATCGGTTGAAAAATGTAGGAAATCCGATCCCATATATAAACGAACACACAGACACACACAAACAATCTAGGTTTTATAATAAGTATAACTCGATATGAGTTGTCCCCCTTTCATTCTCGCGATGACTCTTAATCGTATTTTCAAACTGATTTTGGGCAAAGACAATTGTGTTTTCCGATGTTTGGCGCTGTTAGAACCACTGCAAGGTAATTTTACGTAGTCCTCTGAAGTTTTGTTGAAATCGGTTAAAAAATGTAGGAAATCCGATCCAATATATAAACGTACACACACACACACACACACTAAATCGTTTTTATAATAAGTAAGATGTGTACTAATTTTTAGTGAATCAGTTGTGCTACCGACTTAAGTGAAATCGAAATTCTTTGCTTCTACAACTTCTACATAATTCTAAGATTATCAAAGACTGTTTATTATTCAATGTCGAAAATGTTTAACCCGTTGACTGCCAAATGTCTATTACGAAATCCGACTTCAAACACCAACTTTATAATAGCCAACTTAGGCAATAGAGGTTTTATGAGTTGATTTATTTCTTTAACTAAAGTTTTGACACTAAAAGTATCAATGCGAATAAACTTGCTTTGGGCAGCCGCGGATGAAAATGTATCAGAAAATAGAAGAATAACGCGTAGAGGACAAAAATATTTCTTATTAAGACAGTTTTGTATAGACTGGAATAAATTGTTATCGAAACATGTAATGATTGGTGAATACAGTGGATGAGTGAAAAATATTGCCTGATCAGCAAATAAATACGTTTTGGAAAAGGTTAGGTGTTTCATCAGGCATTCAGCTATCTACCCCTCACCCATGGAAAGATTTCTACTAACATTGTATGTTAACGGTTTTAAAACTAATTTCAAAATCTAATGAGTCCTATTTACTCAACTCTAAATTATTTAAGAAAATATAAAATTTGAAATTCAAAGATTTTTTCATGGTGCATGTTTACTTGCTTCAGTTTAACAGACTATGTTGATTCGAAAAGAAATTAATTGGTCCTGTAAATAAAAGTGAAATAGTTTTGGCAGGTATCAAATTCATCACATTGAATTCATTGAAATTTCCTCTTTGCTTCGAAATCTCGTGAGAGACGAAAAATAATTGGATAAAAGTTTTGCGGTAAAAAGCAAGAGAAAAATTAAAAAAACTGTTGGGATCGGGAACTAAGGAAACGGAAGTACCGTGTCGGCCATTGTTCGAACACGGAAGTACCGTGTCGGCCATATTGTTATTTGTGAATAAAAAGCAAGAGTATTACTTCTGCCGGTAGAGAAATAATCAGACTAGACGGTGTTCTTGTTAATATTACGGATACCCTTACCAAGTTGTGACAGAAATATTTAAAAAAAACAAAAACAAGAAAAACACTGAATGATGAAAATAATTTTTCTTCTTTCTTCATATACTTTGTCTTTTCAGTACGTGGGCGAACATAGGCCACCACAATTTAATTTTCATATTTCAGTTGATTTCTGTGATTAAATATTATGGAAAGGAAATAGTTTTAAAAAAATTTTCATTGCAACATGTAATTAATTACATTGAAAATCTCATTTTGTTAATAATTGAATAAATATGTTTCATGGAAGAAAAAAGAAAGAAATAAAGTCATGTGAGGATAGAAAAAAAAAAAAACGTAAATATGAAAAATCTATTTTGGTTGATATGATAAGATAAAGAACAAATAGGAAATGCTTATCAATCTAACATGTTTCAGTTATATTAAAGATGGCAATATTGTTAATTTATACAAAAAGGTATAAAATGTGGCACAAGGCCTAAAAGGGGGATGGGGAAGGACGGTCTTCTTCTGTCTTAATTCTTAACCTTAGCTAGACCCAGACACGGACCCAAACAAACCAACAATATTCCTATCACCAAAACAACACATTCACTCATACCTTTCTTACTACGTCCACCATAATACCTCAAATTCTCTATGAAATCCTAACTAATCCCCCTATGTACAAATATTGTTCGTGGGGGGGAGGGGCATAAAAAACAACAATTTTTTAAAAAGATCCCCAAATGAGTCTGTACAATATGCCTTAATATTTACAAGAAAATAAACAAAACTTGTGTTAGTAATAAAACCCCCACAAACCATAAATGTGGCAGAAACATCAGTTAACCGGACGAAATCAATGCGGGACTATGAAAAATAAGGAACACAATCATTCCTCCAATCATTCACACAGACACACACATTCATACACAACAACAAATACGAAAAATCACACATACGAAACGAAAGGCGTCCCGCATCCACCAGAGAACTGACATCACTGACCACCCTAACGAGGGAGGGATGGGAGTTTAAACAAAAGAAAAATAGGGACAGAAATAAAAGGGGCCAATGCGCATGCACACCCTAGCTAAGTTAACCAGAAAAAAAAGAAAAACTAAAAGATCAAACACAAGAACCTAAACTAACCTAATATCGGGATGGGTTGCTTCTGTTCAACCCTGTTAGGACAAAATCCTGTACCTAACCGACATCCAAGTGCCACTCTAGGTCAGCCCCTTTCACTCTACACATTCGCGCAAGATTTACCCACCTTTTGCCAAATTCTGATGAAGGGAGCCGCCGCCTTTCCGTCCTGATCTTGACTTTAAGCTGATGCTTAAAGAACAAGATCAGTTGGGAAGAGGTGAACTTCTCACGATCATAGAATTCCTTCTGACGCGTCGTCCAAATCACGACTCTCATAACACCTAGTAAGCAACAGAACACATAGTGCTCCTCCTTCGTCAATTGCGGCACCACATTGCTACAAACAGAACTGGCTTCCAGGACAAAAAACTTTCCCTGCAACATGCGAACCATGAGGCCTTCAACAAACCTGCACAACGGCACTACCGTCTTGCACTGAAAAAAGGCGTGACCAATGGTCTCGACCTCCCCAGTACAGCGACGACAGTTTGGATATTTCTCCAAGCCTGCTGAACAAAGTCTCTTGCCGACCCAGAGGGCCCCACGAATCATCAGCCAGGTGAGTGATGCCTCATCGTTATTGAGACATTTCAACCCAGGCGCCCAAGGCCATATCGAGCGAGCCTCCTGCTTCGTAAGACCGAGCTCGCCAATTAGATCATCTTGAACGGCCCCCTAACTAACAATCGATACAATGCCTTACGAGACAACGCCTGGGCGTCGGAGAGGCCATCCGACGTCCGCAAGAGGAGTTTCAAAGCACGACGACATTCGCGATAGAAGGAGCACTCGGCTCGGGGTGTACGGCCGGCCTCCTCCTCACACGAGTGCACACTTCTCAGGGATGGGAAATGTTTCCGGACATCTTCTTTCCAAAAGGTGCCCACCTCATCCGAACCGCGACACATTCGGTCTAGAAAGGTAATGCGAAGCATATATTGACGAATCTCAATGCTAGGCATACCCAGACCGCCCTCAGAGGGATGAAGGCAACAGATCTCGCGACATACCATATGGGCCTTGCCTCTCCACAAGAAAGAGAACAAGGTCTTGACTAATGACAATAGTCGGGCAGACGGGAGTGGAAGCACAGAGAGTCGGTAAAGGAGGATCGGATAGATGTGTGAAACACACACCTCCGCCTTTCCCTTCAGGGAAAGTCTCCTCCGAGACCACAGATTAACCGCGACCTCGGCCTTCCCTTGTACCTCCGACCAATTCTTTTCCAACTGGAGATCAGGACCGAACCAGACGCCGAGTATCTTGATCGGCCCATCCGTCCAGAGGAAAGGTCCGGGAAGAGAAACTCCCTTCCACGCACCCAACCGCAAGCCCACAGACTTATCGCGGTTGATCTTGGCCCCTGTCACCATCTCATACCCACTGATCTGCTTACTGACTTCGTTAATCTCGGCTCTGCTCGACACAAGAACCGAAACGTCGTCAGCATAGGCAGAATACCTGGCCGAGGTGGAAGCACCAGGCAGCGAAATACCGCGTAGGACCAGATTCGCCTTTAACTTGCGAAGGAAAGGCTCCAACGCAAGAACGTAAAGCAGAGGCGATAGTGGACAACCTTGACGAATGGAGCGAGACAATACGAAAGGCTTCGATCTTACCCCATTCACTTCCACCAGCGCACCGGGGTCGCATACAAGAGTCGGATCCAGGAGCGAAAGTCGGCTCCGAAACCGGCCGCCGAAAGGACAGCCTCCAGAAATCGATGGTCAACCCTATCGAAGGCCTTGGACTGATCTAAATTGATCAGCGCGGCTTCACTGTCGACTTGTTCTAAGATCAAGCGTACCATATGAAGGTTATCCTGAATAGTCCTGCCCTTCACAGCACAAGTCTGTTCAGGGCCAATCAGACTAGACAGGACAAGCTGCAAACGGTTGGCTAAGATCTTCGCCAAAATCTTTAAGTCAGTGTTTAACATCGTTAAAGGGCGAAAGTTCCCTAAACCATCCCCACCGTCCTTGTCCTTACGCAGCAACTTGATGACACCCCTGGTGAAGCGTTGAGGTAAAGACCCTGCCTCATCCAGTGGTTGTACATCAGTTCCAGCAAAGGCACAAAAACGTGCGACAACCTCAAGTAAACTTCGTAGGGAAGACCATCTAATCCCGGAGACTTATCCAGGCCAACCTGCTTCAGCGCTTCCCAGATTTCCGACTCTGTTATGGGACCCTCACACCTAGCCACTTCAGCTGCCGAGAGGCAGGGAAAGTCAGCTAAATAGGCGTCGAACTGAGCAGAGCTCAGACCGGGCTCCCTGGTGAAAAAAGCTCCTGAAAGTAATCTCGAAAGACCTCACATATGCCCGCGTTTGTAGTCACGGTCCGCTTATCCGGTAATGTGACGCACGCTATATGTCGCCTAGACGCGTTTCGATTCTCCTCTGCACGCAGTTCAGCGGCCATATTCGTAGCCTCAGAAGACATTCTTTTTAACCTAGCCCTAACTACCAGAGCATGATCCTTCTTGATAAGCAAGGAGGACAACTCTGCCTTAGCTAAAGCTATATCCCCACTAACACGGGATTTCACAGCCCGATCAACTTTACTTTCTAAAGCCGTTTGCGCCGCTAATCTATCTAGATTGAGCCGACGACTAAAATCGGCAGCAAACGTTCGGATTTTAGATTTTAAATTGCCCCACCAGGCATTTCCCACAACCGCTCCCGTCAATTCCCTTTGTATCATTAGTAACAGCTGGTCCCGGAAAGACTGCTCAGCAAAAAGTGAACAGTTCAATTTCCAGTAACCAGCCAACCTAACCTTAGGCTTATCTAAGTTTACACGGACCCGGACAAGCCTATGATCCGTATAAACTATATAATGGAAACTTGGACACCCTAAGAGCCCTACATCGACTCTCCTAACTAAGACTCGGTCCAGGTAGCTCGCAAGCGTCCCAGGATCCGAGTTGCCACTAGCTGTCCAAGTCCATGCTACCTCCCGAGGGTGTTCATTCCGGAACTTATCGACAAGATCAAACCCATCGATAAAGTCCCGAAATGGTTTCACATCCGGGTTGTTAGTACCTTGTTTTTGCCCTATCCGATCTATATCGGGGTCAAGGACGGCATTCCAATCCCCCGCTAAAACTACCCGACGAGACGTCGTCAAGAACGGCGCGATCTGCCGAAACAAAGCAGGCCGCTCGGAATGGTTATTGGGCGCATAAACCCCAATGAAACGAAGAACCTTATCCTTTATGGTAACATCCAGCACGCAAAGTCTGCCCGCCGGATCCGCGAAGACAAGGGTACATGCAGCAGCCTTCAAAGGCCTGCTCACTAGCCAAGAGACACCCCTCGAACGACCATCAAAACATGCTGAATAAAGGGCGAACCCCTTAGACAGTATATCCTCACGATCATGAGAAGAAAATCGGGTCTCTTGTATACAACATATATTCACCCCGAGGCGCTGAAGGTCACGAATGAGCCTCGCCCTGCGAGACTCGGACCTCAGGCCCCGGACATTCAAACTAGCTAACCAGAGAGCCATTGTGAAGCCGATTAGAGTTGTCCTTCAGGATAGAACATGGCTGGGGTGAGGACACCGACAGCTCGTCCCATAGATCCTGACGCCATCTCACTTTCGACGGTATCATCCTGAGACAAGCCGCCGATGTCCGAAGGGTAGGTTAATTTGAGCGCCCTATAAAGGGATGGGTGAACGAAAACTGGGACCCTCCCTTTGAGTTTTTGATCTGCTTCTTCTGTTTCCGGATCTAAAAGGTAGGCGACTGGGGGCACCATTTTTAGAGACGACTGGGCCTCCTGTATCATGCCCCAAATCTCCCGCGTACCCGGGCCAGTTCTAATTACGGTCAGGATTCTTCTGGCGGCAGGGAAATTTTCAGGCTTTTCTACTTCCATGCCATTAATTTTTTTAAAGTTCCAAAGAACCTTTAAGTCTTTCGGGTTCCTCGTTTGCCCGAAAACCCTTTCCGCTTGGTCCCGGGATACGCGGCAGACGTCTTCCCCCGGGAGGTAAGGTGGTTTAAGTTTCTTTTTCTTTTTGTCTGTGACTGATTGTGACTCTGGGCTCCTGAATCTTTTCTTATTTGGAGATTGTATGGGTGTTTGCATGGGTGTAAGATTAGGTGTTGTGGAGGGTGTCCAACCCGTAGGCGTCCTCACCGGAGAAGGTTTGGACGAGTGAAAAGATTTTGTCGGCGAGTTCGATACCGATTTAGGCAGAGGTAGTTTTGTAAATGATTTTTTTGATGAAGAAGGGGAAGACGGGGCAGAGGATACGGGGCCCGGTGCCCCAGCGACTTTTTCTTTTAACCCGCTTGGCCTCTAGTTTTTCTTTCAATTTTTTTATATCTAATATTTTTTGCCAGCTCGGCTCATTCAGTTTCTGCGCTTCACTAGCGTTCTTTTCGTAAGACGCTGAGGCGTCGCCCTCAGAGCTGGTAGAGGGAATGGGGCTGTAGGTGTTAATGTCCCTGGAGTCATGATGGGACTGAGGAACCGCTGTTTGGGTCTTCCCTTTGCCCCTAACTACGAGGCGCCATTCCCCCTCATCCTTCTCCTTATCCACACTTGTGGAAGGCGTCGGTTTTGGGGGCAATGTGGGTACGGACCCAACCGAGGGATTTTCCGCACCGGTCCGCCTCGCAGCTAGGCCCACTACAGGCGCCGCGGATTTTACTTTCTCGGCCAAAGGGGTATTTTGGTCGCCTACGACCGGAACTCCAGGGGCCTTCTTCCCTGGGCAGGAGGAGGAAAGGTGACCAGTCTCTCCACACCTCCAGCAAGTAGGTTTTCTACCGGTCACAATGACCGGCATTTTCCGGTCGCCAAAACCCAAACAGTTGGGGACGGACTTGAAGGCGTTCTGATCAAGCATAATGTCAAAAGTCCATCCCCGTTCAAATTGTCGGAGAGAGCCCCTAAAATTTGGCCATACTGCATAAAAAACGCAGCTAGATGCTCTCCCGAAATTTGAGGAGGAACCTCAAAAACGGCCACCCTGGTCCTTCTCCGACCCTCGTATTCCGTTCTAAGGATCAAGTCCTTAGTAATTAACTCCTTTTTCGCCATTGCCAGGCAATCTTCTGGCGTGGGCAGCAGAATGTCCCACATGAAAAAACCAGTACCTTTTATTATTCTTTGGGGTTTTATCCCCAGGGACAAAAGTGATTTAATCACTATGTCTTTCGTGGAACGACAAATCTTACGTGTTTTCTTATCGACCACGAAAACGGACACCATTCTCTTTGCGAACACATCGAGCTCTTGGACAACTTCGACCAGCCCCTCTTTATTTACAAGATGGGCATAATTTTTGCCTTATCCAAGAAATCCGCCATGTTCAAAATGCAACTTGGGGGACTTCCAACAAGAGGGCAACTCCTCAACAGTCTTAGATTGTGTCTCGCTCGGCACCTCGTTCTTCTTGCCAGTTTCACCATTTTTTGGCGCTACTAGCTCGTTCTTCAGATTTTGGGCTAGCTTTAGCCCGCTTTTTTGCGGATTTATCCGGCATGTCGGCGGCTAAAGTCGCCCCGAAAAGGTCTTTTTTTTTACACGACCGACTAGCCTCGTCGGCCATGTTGCAAAAAAGCGTGGTGAAAACCACTTGCGGGTCTCTAAATTGTTTTCCAAAACCACGGGGAGAGGAGTTGGGAAAAAAAAAAAATAAAAAAAAAGCCTGGATAACCCAGGAAATTAAGATTTAAAAAATAAACTAAAAGTAAAATAAAAGACAAACTAGATAAACTGAAAGAAAATAAATAAACAGGTAAGACTTTTTTTATAAAAAAAAAAAAAAATAAAATGGCGCCCAAAGGCAGCCAAAAATAAAAAGAAAAAACCAGTAACTCCTCTTTTTTTTTTTTTCCAAAATTCAAAAATGTACAAAAATCCGCTAAAGAAAATAAATTAAAGTCAAAAAAAAAAAACAAACTAGTCAAACGAAAAAGAAATGCAACCAAAGAAGAAAGGTATAAAAATTTAAAACAAACAAAATAAATGGAAAAAATAAAAAGAATAAAAACTTAAACAAAAAAACTAACCGAAAGACTTGGTGTTGCCAATAAAGTTCGTCACTCAAAAAGTTCGTACAGAACTGAAGTAAATCTTCTCGGTTCAACACAGGCTCGTCAAACTGCAACACAGGATATATTAAAAACGAGTTCGACGGTCAGAAAAAAAAAAACTGAAACAGACGGAACACAAAAAAGTCCTGTCAGGGAAAGTTTGGATATTTATTTATACAAAAAGGTATAAAATGTGGCACAAGGCCTAAAAGGGGGATGGGGAAGGACGGTCTTCTTCTGTCTTAATTCTTAACCTTAGCTAGACCCAGACACGGACCCAAACAAACCAACAATATTCCTATCACCAAAACAACACATTCACTCATACCTTTCTTACTACGTCCACCATAATACCTCAAATTCTCTATGAAATCCTAACTAATCCCCCTATGTACAAATATTGTTCGTGGGGGGAGGGGCATAAAACAACAATTTTTTAAAAAGATCCCCAAATGAGTCTGTACAATATGCCTTAATATTTACAAGAAAATAAACAAAACTTGTGTTAGTAATAAAACCCCCACAAACCATAAATGTGGCAGAAACATCAGTTAACCGGACGAAATCAATGCGGGACTATGAAAAATAAGGAACACAATCATTCCTCCAATCATTCACACAGACACACACACATTCATACACAACAACAAATACGAAAAATCACACATACGAAACGAAAGGCGTCCCGCATCCACCAGAGAACTGACATCACTGACCACCTAACGAGGGAGGGATGGGAGTTTAAACAAAAAAAAAAAATAGGGACAGAAATAAAAGGGGCCAATGCGCATGCACACCCTAGCTAAGCTAACCAGAAAAAAAAAGAAAAACTAAAAGATCAAACACAAGAACCTAAACTAACCTAATATCGGGATGGGTTGCTTCTGTTCAACCCTGTTAGGACAAAATCCTGTACCTAACCGACATCCAAGTGCCACTCTAGGTCAGCCCCTTTCACTCTACACATTCGCGCAAGATTTACCCACCTTTTGCCAAATTCTGATGAAGGGAGCCGCCGCCTTTCCGTCCTGATCTTGACTTTAAGCTGATGCTTAAAGAACAAGATCAGTTGGGAAGAGGTGAACTTCTCACGATCATAGAATTCCTTCTGACGCGTCGTCCAAATCACGACTCTCATAACACCTAGTAAGCAACAGAACACATAGTGCTCCTCCTTCGTCAATTGCGGCACCACATTGCTACAAACAGAACTGGCTTCCAGGACAAAAAACTTTCCCTGCAACATGCGAACCATGAGGCCTTCAACAAACCTGCACAACGGCACTACCGTCTTGCACTGAAAAAAGGCGTGACCAATGGTCTCGACCTCCCCAGTACAGCGACGACAGTTTGGATATTTCTCCAAGCCTGCTGAACAAAGTCTCTTGCCGACCCAGAGGGCCCCACGAATCATCAGCCAGGTGAGTGATGCCTCATCGTTATTGAGACATTTCAACCCAGGCGCCCAAGGCCATATCGAGCGAGCCTCCTGCTTCGTAAGACCGAGCTCGCCAATTAGATCATCTTGAACGGCCCCCTAACTAACAATCGATACAATGCCTTACGAGACAACGCCTGGGCGTCGGAGAGGCCATCCGACGTCCGCAAGAGGAGTTTCAAAGCACGACGACATTCGCGATAGAAGGAGCACTCGGCTCGGGGTGTACGGCCGGCCTCCTCCTCACACGAGTGCACACTTCTCAGGGATGGGAAATGTTTCCGGACATCTTCTTTCCAAAAGGTGCCCACCTCATCCGAACCGCGACACATTCGGTCTAGAAAGGTAATGCGAAGCATATATTGACGAATCTCAATGCTAGGCATACCCAGACCGCCCTCAGAGGGATGAAGGCAACAGATCTCGCGACATACCATATGGGCCTTGCCTCTCCACAAGAAAGAGAACAAGGTCTTGACTAATGACAATAGTCGGGCAGACGGGAGTGGAAGCACAGAGAGTCGGTAAAGGAGGATCGGATAGATGTGTGAAACACACACCTCCGCCTTTCCCTTCAGGGAAAGTCTCCTCCGAGACCACAGATTAACCGCGACCTCGGCCTTCCCTTGTACCTCCGACCAATTCTTTTCCAACTGGAGATCAGGACCGAACCAGACGCCGAGTATCTTGATCGGCCCATCCGTCCAGAGGAAAGGTCCGGGAAGAGAAACTCCCTTCCACGCACCCAACCGCAAGCCCACAGACTTATCGCGGTTGATCTTGGCCCCTGTCACCATCTCATACCCACTGATCTGCTTACTGACTTCGTTAATCTCGGCTCTGCTCGACACAAGAACCGAAACGTCGTCAGCATAGGCAGAATACCTGGCCGAGGTGGAAGCACCAGGCAGCGAAATACCGCGTAGGACCAGATTCGCCTTTAACTTGCGAAGGAAAGGCTCCAACGCAAGAACGTAAAGCAGAGGCGATAGTGGACAACCTTGACGAATGGAGCGAGACAATACGAAAGGCTTCGATCTTACCCCATTCACTTCCACCAGCGCACCGGGGTCGCATACAAGAGTCGGATCCAGGAGCGAAAGTCGGCTCCGAAACCGGCCGCCGAAAGGACAGCCTCCAGAAATCGATGGTCAACCCTATCGAAGGCCTTGGACTGATCTAAATTGATCAGCGCGGCTTCACTGTCGACTTGTTCTAAGATCAAGCGTACCATATGAAGGTTATCCTGAATAGTCCTGCCCTTCACAGCACAAGTCTGTTCAGGGCCAATCAGACTAGACAGGACAAGCTGCAAACGGTTGGCTAAGATCTTCGCCAAAATCTTTAAGTCAGTGTTTAACATCGTTAAAGGGCGAAAGTTCCCTAAACCATCCCCACCGTCCTTGTCCTTACGCAGCAACTTGATGACACCCCTGGTGAAGCGTTGAGGTAAAGACCCTGCCTCATCCAGTGGTTGTACATCAGTTCCAGCAAAGGCACAAAAACGTGCGACAACCTCAAGTAAACTTCGTAGGGAAGACCATCTAATCCCGGAGACTTATCCAGGCCAACCTGCTTCAGCGCTTCCCAGATTTCCGACTCTGTTATGGGACCCTCACACCTAGCCACTTCAGCTGCCGAGAGGCAGGGAAAGTCAGCTAAATAGGCGTCGAACTGAGCAGAGCTCAGACCGGGCTCCCTGGTGAAAAGCTCCTGAAAGTAATCTCGAAAGACCTCACATATGCCCGCGTTTGTAGTCACGGTCCGCTTATCCGGTAATGTGACGCACGCTATATGTCGCCTAGACGCGTTTCGATTCTCCTCTGCACGCAGTTCAGCGGCCATATTCGTAGCCTCAGAAGACATTCTTTTTAACCTAGCCCTAACTACCAGAGCATGATCCTTCTTGATAAGCAAGGAGGACAACTCTGCCTTAGCTAAAGCTATATCCCCACTAACACGGGATTTCACAGCCCGATCAACTTTACTTTCTAAAGCCGTTTGCGCCGCTAATCTATCTAGATTGAGCCGACGACTAAAATCGGCAGCAAACGTTCGGATTTTAGATTTTAAATTGCCCCACCAGGCATTTCCCACAACCGCTCCCGTCAATTCCCTTTGTATCATTAGTAACAGCTGGTCCCGGAAAGACTGCTCAGCAAAAAGTGAACAGTTCAATTTCCAGTAACCAGCCAACCTAACCTTAGGCTTATCTAAGTTTACACGGACCCGGACAAGCCTATGATCCGTATAAACTATATAATGGAAACTTGGACACCCTAAGAGCCCTACATCGACTCTCCTAACTAAGACTCGGTCCAGGTAGCTCGCAAGCGTCCCAGGATCCGAGTTGCCACTAGCTGTCCAAGTCCATGCTACCTCCCGAGGGTGTTCATTCCGGAACTTATCGACAAGATCAAACCCATCGATAAAGTCCCGAAATGGTTTCACATCCGGGTTGTTAGTACCTTGTTTTTGCCCTATCCGATCTATATCGGGGTCAAGGACGGCATTCCAATCCCCCGCTAAAACTACCCGACGAGACGTCGTCAAGAACGGCGTGATCTGCCGAAACAAAGCAGGCCGCTCGGAATGGTTATTGGGCGCATAAACCCCAATGAAACGAAGAACCTTATCCTTTATGGTAACATCCAGCACGCAAAGCCTGCCCGCCGGATCCGCGAAGACAAGGGTACATGCAGCCTTCAAAGACCTGCTCACTAGCCAAGAGACACCCCTCGAACGACCATCAAAACATGCTGAATAAAGGGCGAACCCCTTAGACAGTATATCCTCACGATCATGAGAAGAAAATCGGGTCTCTTGTATACAACATATATTCACCCCGAGGCGCTGAAGGTCACGAATGAGCCTCGCCCTGCGAGACTCGGACCTCAGGCCCCGGACATTCAAACTAGCTAACCAGAGAGCCATTGTGAAGCCGATTAGAGTTGTCCTTCAGGATAGAACATGGCTGGGGTGAGGACACCGACAGCTCGTCCCATAGATCCTGACGCCATCTCACTTTCGACGGTATCATCCTGAGACAAGCCGCCGATGTCCGAAGGGTAGGTTAATTTGAGCGCCCTATAAAGGGATGGGTGAACGAAAACTGGGACCCTCCCTTTGAGTTTTTGATCTGCTTCTTCTGTTTCCGGATCTAAAAGGTAGGCGACTGGGGCACCATTTTTAGAGACGACTGGGCCTCCTGTATCATGCCCCAAATCTCCCGCGTACCCGGGCCAGTTCTAATTACGGTCAGGATTCTTCTGGCGGCAGGGAAATTTTCAGGCTTTTCTACTTCCATGCCATTAATTTTTTTAAAGTTCCAAAGAACCTTTAAGTCTTTCGGGTTCCTCGTTTGCCCGAAAACCCTTTCCGCTTGGTCCCGGGATACGCGGCAGACGTCTTCCCCGGGAGGTAAGGTGGTTTAAGTTTCTTTTTCTTTTGTCTGTGACTGATTGTGACTCTGGGCTCCTGAATCTTTTCTTATTTGGAGATTGTATGGGTGTTTGCATGGGTGTAAGATTAGGTGTTGTGGAGGGTGTCCAACCCGTAGGCGTCCTCACCGGAGAAGGTTTGGACGAGTGAAAAGATTTTGTCGGCGAGTTCGATACCGATTTAGGCAGAGGTAGTTTTGTAAATGATTTTTTTTTGATGAAGAAGGGGAAGACGGGGCAGAGGATACGGGGGGCCCGGTGCCCCCAGCGACTTTTTTATCTTTAACCCGCTTGGCCTCTAGTTTTTCTTTCAATTTTTTATATCTAATATTTTTTGCCAGCTCGGCTCATTCAGTTTCTGCGCTTCACTAGCGTTCTTTTCGTAAGACGCTGAGGCGTCGCCCTCAGAGCTGGTAGAGGGAATGGGGCTGTAGGTGTTAATGTCCCTGGAGTCATGATGGGACTGAGGAACCGCTGTTTGGGTCTTCCCTTTGCCCCTAACTACGAGGCGCCATTCCCCCTCATCCTTCTCCTTATCCACACTTGTGGAAGGCGTCGGTTTTGGGGGCAATGTGGGTACGGACCCAACCGAGGGATTTTCCGCACCGGTCCGCCTCGCAGCTAGGCCCACTACAGGCGCCGCGGATTTTACTTTCTCGGCCAAAGGGGTATTTTGGTCGCCTACGACCGGAACTCCAGGGGCCTTCTTCCCTGGGCAGGAGGAGGAAAGGTGACCAGTCTCTCCACACCTCCAGCAAGTAGGTTTCCTACCGGTCACAATGACCGGCATTTTCCGGTCGCCAAAACCCAAACAGTTGGGGACGGACTTGAAGGCGTTCTGATCAAGCATAATGTCAAAAGTCCATCCCCCGTTCAAATTGTCGGAGAGAGCCCCTAAAATTTGGCCATACTGCATAAAAAAACGCAGCTAGATGCTCTCCCGAAATTTGAGGAGGAACCTCAAAAACGGCCACCCTGGTCCTTCTCCGACCCTCGTATTCCGTTCTAAGGATCAAGTCCTTAGTAATTAACTCCTTTTTCGCCATTGCCAGGCAATCTTCTGGCGTGGGCAGCAGAATGTCCCACATGAAAAAACCAGTACCTTTTATTATTCTTTGGGGTTTTATCCCCAGGGACAAAAGTGATTTAATCACTATGTCTTTCGTGGAACGACAAATCTTACGTGTTTTCTTATCGACCACGAAAACGGACACCATTCTCTTTGCGAACACATCGAGCTCTTGGACAACTTCGACCAGCCCCTCTTTATTTACAAGATGGGCATAATTTTTTGCCTTATCCAAGAAATCCGCCATGTTCAAAATGCAACTTGGGGGGGACTTCCAACAAGAGGGCAACTCCTCAACAGTCTTAGATTGTGCCTCGCTCGGCACCTCGTTCTTCTTGCCAGTTTCACCATTTTTGGCGCTACTAGCTCGTTCTTCAGATTTTGGGCTAGCTTTAGCCCGCTTTTTTGCGGATTTATCCGGCATGTCGGCGGCTAAAGTCGCCCCGAAAAGGTCTTTTTTTTACACACGACCGACTAGCCTCGTCGGCCATGTTGCAAAAAAGTGGTGAAAACCACTTGCGGGTCTCTAAATTGTTTTCCAAAACCACGGGGAGAGGAGTTGGGAAAAAAAAAATAAATAAAAGAAAGCCTGGATAACCCAGGAAATTAAGATTTAAAAATAAACTAAAAGTAAAATAAAAGACAAACTAGATAAACTGAAAGAAAATAAATAAACAGGTAAGACTTTTTATAAAAAAAAAAAAATAAAAATGGCGCCCAAAGGCAGCCAAAAATAAAAAAGAAAAACCAGTAACTCCTCTCTTTTTTTTTTTTTTTTTTTTCCAAAATTCAAAAATGTACAAAAATCCGCTAAAGAAAATAAATTAAAGTCAAAAGAAAAACAAACTAGTCAAACGAAAAAGAAATGCAACCAAAGAAGAAAGGTATAAAAAATTTAAAACAAACAAAATAAATGGAAAAAATAAAAAGAATAAAAACTTAAACAAAAACTTAACCGAAAGACTTGGTGTTGCCAATAAAGTTCGTCACTCAAAAAGTTCGTACAGAACTGAAGTAAATCTTCTCGGTTCAACACAGGCTCGTCAAACTGCAACACAGGATATATTAAAAAACGAGTTCGACGGTCAGAAAAAAAAAACTGAAACAGACGGAACACAAAAGTCCTGTCAGGGAAAGTTTGGATATTTATTTATACAAAAAGGTATAAAATGTGGCACAAGGCCTAAAAGGGGGATGGGGAAGGACGGTCTTCTTCTGTCTTAATTCTTAACCTTAGCTAGACCCAGACACGGACCCAAACAAACCAACAATATTCCTATCACACCAAACAACACATTCACTCATACCTTTCTTACTACGTCCACCATAATACCTCAAATTCTCTATGAAATCCTAACTAATCCCCCTATGTACAAATATTGTTCGTGGGGGGAGGGGCATAAAACAACAATTTTTTTAAAAAGATCCCCAAATGAGTCTGTACAATATGCCTTAATATTTACAAGAAAATAAACAAAACTTGTGTTAGTATTAAAACCCCCCACAAACCATAAATGTGGCAGAAACATCAGTTAACCGGACGAAATCAATGCGGGACTATGAAAAATAAGGAACACAATCATTCCTCCAATCATTCACACAGACACACACACATTCATACACAACAACAAATACGAAAAATCACACATACGAAACGAAAGGCGTCCCGCATCCACCAGAGAACTGACATCACTGACCACCTAACGAGGGAGGGGATGGGAGTTTAAACAAAAGAAAAATAGGGACAGAAATAAAAGGGGCCAATGCGCATGCACACCCTAGCTAAGCTAACCAGAAAAAAAAAGAAAAACTAAAAGATCAAACACAAGAACCTAAACTAACCTAATATCGGGATGGGTTGCTTCTGTTCAACCCTGTTAGGACAAAATCCTGTACCTAACCGACATCCAAGTGCCACTCTAGGTCAGCCCCTTTCACTCTACACATTCGCGCAAGATTTACCCACCTTTTGCCAAATTCTGATGAAGGGAGCCGCCGCCTTTCCGTCCTGATCTTGACTTTAAGCTGATGCTTAAAGAACAAGATCAGTTGGGAAGAGGTGAACTTCTCACGATCATAGAATTCCTTCTGACGCGTCGTCCAAATCACGACTCTCATAACACCTAGTAAGCAACAGAACACATAGTGCTCCTCCTTCGTCAATTGCGGCACCACATTGCTACAAACAGAACTGGCTTCCAGGACAAAAAACTTTCCCTGCAACATGCGAACCATGAGGCCTTCAACAAACCTGCACAACGGCACTACCGTCTTGCACTGAAAAAGCGTGACCAATGGTCTCGACCTCCCCAGTACAGCGACGACAGTTTGGATATTTCTCCAAGCCTGCTGAACAAAGTCTCTTGCCGACCCAGAGGGCCCCACGAATCATCAGCCAGGTGAGTGATGCCTCATCGTTATTGAGACATTTCAACCCAGGCGCCCAAGGCCATATCGAGCGAGCCTCCTGCTTCGTAAGACCGAGCTCGCCAATTAGATCATCTTGAACGGCCCCCTAACTAACAATCGATACAATGCCTTACGAGACAACGCCTGGGCGTCGGAGAGGCCATCCGACGTCCGCAAGAGGAGTTTCAAAGCACGACGACATTCGCGATAGAAGGAGCACTCGGCTCGGGGTGTACGGCCGGCCTCCTCCTCACACGAGTGCACACTTCTCAGGGATGGGAAATGTTTCCGGACATCTTCTTTCCAAAAGGTGCCCACCTCATCCGAACCGCGACACATTCGGTCTAGAAAGGTAATGCGAAGCATATATTGACGAAAATCTCAATGCTAGGCATACCCAGACCGCCCTCAGAGGGATGAAGGCAACAGATCTCGCGACATACCATATGGGCCTTGCCTCTCCACAAGAAAGAGAACAAGGTCTTGACTAATGACAATAGTCGGGCAGACGGGAGTGGAAGCACAGAGAGTCGGTAAAGGAGGATCGGATAGATGTGTGAAACACACACCTCCGCCTTTCCCTTCAGGGAAAGTCTCCTCCGAGACCACAGATTAACCGCGACCTCGGCCTTCCCTTGTACCTCCGACCAATTCTTTTCCAACTGGAGATCAGGACCGAACCAGACGCCGAGTATCTTGATCGGCCCATCCGTCCAGAGGAAAGGTCCGGGAAGAGAAACTCCCTTCCACGCACCCAACCGCAAGCCCACAGACTTATCGCGGTTGATCTTGGCCCCCCTGTCACCATCTCATACCCACTGATCTGCTTACTGACTTCGTTAATCTCGGCTCTGCTCGACACAAGAACCGAAACGTCGTCAGCATAGGCAGAATACCTGGCCGAGGTGGAAGCACCAGGCAGCGAAATACCGCGTAGGACCAGATTCGCCTTTAACTTGCGAAGGAAAGGCTCCAACGCAAGAACGTAAAGCAGAGGCGATAGTGGACAACCTTGACGAATGGAGCGAGACAATACGAAAGGCTTCGATCTTACCCCATTCACTTCCACCAGCGCACCGGGGTCGCATACAAGAGTCGGATCCAGGAGCGAAAGTCGGCTCCGAAACCGGCCGCCGAAAGGACAGCCTCCAGAAATCGATGGTCAACCCTATCGAAGGCCTTGGACTGATCTAAATTGATCAGCGCGGCTTCACTGTCGACTTGTTCTAAGATCAAGCGTACCATATGAAGGTTATCCTGAATAGTCCTGCCCTTCACAGCACAAGTCTGTTCAGGGCCAATCAGACTAGACAGGACAAGCTGCAAACGGTTGGCTAAGATCTTCGCCAAAATCTTTAAGTCAGTGTTTAACATCGTTAAAGGGCGAAAGTTCCCTAAACCATCCCCACCGTCCTTGTCCTTACGCAGCAACTTGATGACACCCCTGGTGAAGCGTTGAGGTAAAGACCCCTGCCTCATCCAGTGGTTGTACATCAGTTCCAGCAAAGGCACAAAAACGTGCGACAACCTCAAGTAAACTTCGTAGGGAAGACCATCTAATCCCGGAGACTTATCCAGGCCAACCTGCTTCAGCGCTTCCCAGATTTCCGACTCTGTTATGGGACCCTCACACCTAGCCACTTCAGCTGCCGAGAGGCAGGGAAAGTCAGCTAAATAGGCGTCGAACTGAGCAGAGCTCAGACCGGGCTCCCTGGTGAAAAGCTCCTGAAAGTAATCTCGAAAGACCTCACATATGCCCGCGTTTGTAGTCACGGTCCGCTTATCCGGTAATGTGACGCACGCTATATGTCGCCTAGACGCGTTTCGATTCTCCTCTGCACGCAGTTCAGCGGCCATATTCGTAGCCTCAGAAGACATTCTTTTTAACCTAGCCCTAACTACCAGAGCATGATCCTTCTTGATAAGCAAGGAGGACAACTCTGCCTTAGCTAAAGCTATATCCCCACTAACACGGGATTTCACAGCCCGATCAACTTTACTTTCTAAAGCCGTTTGCGCCGCTAATCTATCTAGATTGAGCCGACGACTAAAATCGGCAGCAAACGTTCGGATTTTAGATTTTAAATTGCCCCACCAGGCATTTCCCACAACCGCTCCCGTCAATTCCCTTTGTATCATTAGTAACAGCTGGTCCCGGAAAGACTGCTCAGCAAAAAGTGAACAGTTCAATTTCCAGTAACCAGCCAACCTAACCTTAGGGTTTATCTAAGTTTACACGGACCCGGACAAGCCTATGATCCGTATAAACTATATAATGGAAACTTGGACACCCTAAGAGCCCTACATCGACTCTCCTAACTAAGACTCGGTCCAGGTAGCTCGCAAGCGTCCCAGGATCCGAGTTGCCACTAGCTGTCCAAGTCCATGCTACCTCCCGAGGGTGTTCATTCCGGAACTTATCGACAAGATCAAACCCATCGATAAAGTCCCGAAATGGTTTCACATCCGGGTTGTTAGTACCTTGTTTTTGCCCTATCCGATCTATATCGGGGTCAAGGACGGCATTCCAATCCCCCGCTAAAACTACCCGACGAGACGTCGTCAAGAACGGCGTGATCTGCCGAAACAAAGCAGGCCGCTCGGAATGGTTATTGGGCGCATAAACCCCAATGAAACGAAGAACCTTATCCTTTATGGTAACATCCAGCACGCAAAGCCTGCCCGCCGGATCCGCGAAGACAAGGGTACATGCAGCCTTCAAAGACCTGCTCACTAGCCAAGAGACACCCCTCGAACGACCATCAAAACATGCTGAATAAAGGGCGAACCCCTTAGACAGTATATCCTCACGATCATGAGAAGAAAATCGGGTCTCTTGTATACAACATATATTCACCCCGAGGCGCTGAAGGTCACGAATGAGCCTCGCCCTGCGAGACTCGGACCTCAGGCCCCGGACATTCAAACTAGCTAACCAGAGAGCCATTGTGAAGCCGATTAGAGTTGTCCTTCAGGATAGAACATGGCTGGGGTGAGGACACCGACAGCTCGTCCCATAGATCCTGACGCCATCTCACTTTCGACGGTATCATCCTGAGACAAGCCGCCGATGTCCGAAGGGTAGGTTAATTTGAGCGCCCTATAAAGGGATGGGTGAAC
Source organism: Acanthosepion pharaonis (assembly GCA_903632075.3). Lineage (NCBI taxonomy): Eukaryota > Metazoa > Mollusca > Cephalopoda > Sepiida > Sepiidae > Acanthosepion > Acanthosepion pharaonis. Next base: position 1,245,445 of record CAHIKZ030000012.1, on the reverse strand, counting down.
GAAAACTGGGACCCTCCCTTTGAGTTTTTGATCTGCTTCTTCTGTTTCCGGATCTAAAAGGTAGGCGACTGGGGGCACCATTTTTAGAGACGACTGGGCCTCCTGTATCATGCCCCAAATCTCCCGCGTACCCGGGCCAGTTCTAATTACGGTCAGGATTCTTCTGGCGGCAGGGAAATTTTCAGGCTTTTCTACTTCCATGCCATTAATTTTTTTAAAGTTCCAAAGAACCTTTAAGTCTTTCGGGTTCCTCGTTTGCCCGAAAACCCTTTCCGCTTGGTCCCGGGATACGCGGCAGACGTCTTCCCCCGGGAGGTAAGGTGGTTTAAGTTTCTTTTTGTCTGTGACTGATTGTGACTCTGGGCTCCTGAATCTTTTCTTATTTGGAGATTGTATGGGTGTTTGCATGGGTGTAAGATTAGGTGTTGTGGAGGGTGTCCAACCCGTAGGCGTCCTCACCGGAGAAGGTTTGGACGAGTGAAAAGATTTTGTCGGCGAGTTCGATACCGATTTAGGCAGAGGTAGTTTTGTAAATGATTTTTTTTGATGAAGAAGGGGAAGACGGGGCAGAGGATACGGGGCCCGGTGCCCCAGCGACTTTTTTTATCTCTTTAACCCGCTTGGCCTCTAGTTTTTCTTTCAATTTTTTATATCTAATATTTTTTGCCAGCTCGGCTCATTCAGTTTCTGCGCTTCACTAGCGTTCTTTTCGTAAGACGCTGAGGCGTCGCCCTCAGAGCTGGTAGAGGGAATGGGGCTGTAGGTGTTAATGTCCCTGGAGTCATGATGGGACTGAGGAACCGCTGTTTGGGTCTTCCCTTGCCCCTAACTACGAGGCGCCATTCCCCTCATCCTTCTCCTTATCCACACTTGTGGAAGGCGTCGGTTTTGGGGGCAATGTGGGTACGGACCCAACCGAGGGATTTTCCGCACCGGTCCGCCTCGCAGCTAGGGCCCACTACAGGCGCCGCGGATTTTACTTTCTCGGCCAAAGGGGTATTTTGGTCGCCTACGACCGGAACTCCAGGGGCCTTCTTCCCTGGGCAGGAGGAGGAAAGGTGACCAGTCTCTCCACACCTCCAGCAAGTAGGTTTCCTACCGGTCACAATGACCGGCATTTTCCGGTCGCCAAAACCCAAACAGTTGGGGACGGACTTGAAGGCGTTCTGATCAAGCATAATGTCAAAAGTCCATCCCCCGTTCAAATTGTCGGAGAGAGCCCCTAAAATTTGGCCATACTGCATAAAAAACGCAGCTAGATGCTCTCCCGAAATTTGAGGAGGAACCTCAAAAACGGCCACCCTGGTCCTTCTCCGACCCTCGTATTCCGTTCTAAGGATCAAGTCCTTAGTAATTAACTCCTTTTTCGCCATTGCCAGGCAATCTTCTGGCGTGGGCAGCAGAATGTCCCACATGAAAAAACCAGTACCTTTTATTATTCTTTGGGGTTTTATCCCCAGGGACAAAAGTGATTTAATCACTATGTCTTTCGTGGAACGACAAATCTTACGTGTTTTCTTATCGACCACGAAAACGGACACCATTCTCTTTGCGAACACATCGAGCTCTTGGACAACTTCGACCAGCCCCTTTTATTTACAAGATGGGCATAATTTTTTGCCTTATCCAAGAAATCCGCCATGTTCAAAATGCAACTTGGGGGGGACTTCCAACAAGAGGGCAACTCCTCAACAGTCTTAGATTGTGCCTCGCTCGGCACCTCGTTCTTCTTGCCAGTTTCACCATTTTTGGCGCTACTAGCTCGTTCTTCAGATTTTGGGCTAGCTTTAGCCCGCTTTTTTGCGGATTTATCCGGCATGTCGGCGGCTAAAGTCGCCCCGAAAAAGGTTTTTTTTACACGACCGACTAGCCTCGTCGGCCATGTTGCAAAAAGCGTGGTGAAAACCACTTGCGGGTCTCTAAATTGTTTTCCAAAACCACGGGGAGAGGAGTTGGGAAAAAAAAAAATAAATAAAAGAAAGCCTGGATAACCCAGGAAATTAAGATTTAAAAATAAACTAAAAGTAAAATAAAAGACAAACTAGATAAACTGAAAGAAAATAAATAAACAGGTAAGACTTTTTATAAAAAAAAAAAAAAAAAAAATGGCGCCCAAAGGCAGCCAAAAATAAAAGAAAAACCAGTAACTCCTCTCTTTTTTTTTTTTTTCAAAAATTCAAAAATGTACAAAAATCCGCTAAAGAAAATAAATTAAAGTCAAAAGAAAAACAAACTAGTCAAACGAAAAAGAAATGCAACCAAAGAAGAAAGGTATAAAAAATTTAAAACAAACAAAATAAATGGAAAAAATAAAAAATAATAAAACTTAAACAAAAAACTTAACCGAAAGACTTGGTGTTGCCAATAAAGTTCGTCACTCAAAAAGTTCGTACAGAACTGAAGTAAATCTTCTCGGTTCAACACAGGCTCGTCAAACTGCAACACAGGATATATTAAAAAACGAGTTCGACGGTCAGAAAAAAAAAAAACTGAAACAGACGGAACACAAAAAAGTCCTGTCAGGGAAAGTTTGGCTAACGAGGCAAAGAGAAACACATATTTATAGGTGATAGCTAAAATCATACCACGACAAAAAAAAAAAAAAAAAAAAAAAAACCTGGTTGGGGGGGGGGAATATTTATTCAACAAAAAAAAAAAAAAAAAAAAAAAGTGGAAAGTCAATAACGGGAAAACGTCTAATTTAGTAGCCAAGATTTTTTATGTCTACATACATTAAGAATTTCAGTTTTAGAGTTTAATAGCTGGTTAGGTTGATCATATAAAGCTATGGCTAATTTCTCCTCAGCACATAATTTGCAAAATTTATGGCCTGCTTTATATTTTGGGCATTTTTTTAATATTTCCCATTTAAGGATGGGGTCTATATTATCTTCTTGTTTGGTTTTCCATACGTAGGTAGATAGCGTGGTACTATGTTTAATTTTTGCATTCTTAAAACTACTCGTGTGGTTATAATATCTTTTTTTAAATTTATCCTGAGTAGCACCTATGTATGTTTTAGGATTAGTATCCTCAGTATTTTTGTAAATTTTCACTTGATACACCACGCATTCTTGCTGGCATTTTCCCTGTAATGGACAGATGTTTTTGTTTCTACAATTACAAGTAGGAGGATTACTACGTGGATCATTCCTAGTTTTTTTTCTTATTCAATCCATTTATAATAGTCCCTACGTTCGGCATACAACAATAACTAAGTTTTACATTGTTTTTGTTAAATATTTTATGTAACTCAGTTTTTTGGGGGGAAATGTTGTTCCAGTAAATTAAAAAATATCTTACCAATTTTAGTTTTTACCGCTAAATTAAAAGGAGGATTGAACCACAAAATTTTTCTTTGCCTATTATGTTTATTCCGAGTAATGTTGTGGTTGTCTATATATTCTAATTTATTTTTATGTCCACTCTGAATTAGGGCTTGCTCATAACTTATTTTGTTGGCCTCAAAAATGTCCCTATTGGAGGAATTAGTAGAAAGTCTATACCCAACATTTTTAGAAATATGCCTTATAATATGGGCTGGGTGATTTGATTTTATGTAAATACTGGGGTTCTTGATTTTCTTTTTATACGGGGATATTGTGCCATTTTGTAAATTTAACGTAATATCTAGATAGTTGGTAATTTTCAAATTGGTTTCTATATCGAGATAAAATCCGAATTTTTAAAAAACCAGTGCAGTTTTTTACGAATGTTGTCACATTTTTTGAGGGTTACTATTGTCCACTATGATTAAACCTCGCGGTACAACCCATGGTTAAGTTAAATTCGTTAAGTCTATTCATTATCTCGCACACCTCTGCCCCATCAAACGCTCCCATAGGGTTGTCAAAACCGTTAATATTCTCTTTTTTATCCATAATGTATTATCGTGTAACCAAACTTTCCCTGACGATCCGTTTAGGTGAAACCTAGGTAGGTTTGTTTGTTCACTAGGTGTATCTATATATATATATATATATATATATATATATATATATATATATATATATATATATATATATATATATATATATAAACCAAATTGTTTTATAATTGCTTTTATATAAACCAAATTGGTTTTACAATTGGGTATATATATATATATATATATATATATATATATATATAAATCATGTCATGTTTAGTACCTTGGGCGGCGTATATCAAATGGGAATCAGTACAAGTACCACCTTTTGAAGAAATCGTAATGTTTTTCTTTGAATTTGTGATGGAATTGACTTGACTCGTGTTGTATAACGAACAGAGTTTTCCCCCTTGTTATGACTGTTTTCTGAAGCACAACGATCGGAAACGTCGAATGAACTTTTCAGTGTGGTCGTATCTATTCGTTAAAATTCGTTTGATGTTTTTGTTTCGTTTGAAACAAACGATAAGCGGGCTGGGAAAAATCTTAAAACGCGGATAATTTTTGCTAACTATGTCCATAGCTGCCGTTTAGTACTTTCGAAATACCATGAGAATTTCGGTGCCAGCCTATGATTAAAGAGAATTGGACAGATTTTTCATTGCGCTTTGTTTTGATCGGGGGTAAAATTATGACATTTTTTTTCCAGCTATTTCATTGGTAATTTGTTTTATTCTTATCGGCCGCTCTCGAAGTAATGCTGAATGAAATCATTTGCATAATTCCAATATTTTTTTTTTTTTTTCTGCGTGAAAATTAGTCTTATGTGCAAAACTTAGGACTTTCGTGTTAGATTTTATCATGTAATATTTACGGTCAGGACGGCAGTAAAGATAAGTATATGATAAGGTAAGCTGACAAAATAGCACCGGTCATTGCACGACGCCTTGAGAAATTCACTCTAGTCTTTAAAAATTTAACGTTAGTTTTTGAGAAACTGGATGTAAATTTTATGTTTGATCGAAAATTGTTCTTTTAGGCAAAAGGCATCACAAAATTGTAGAAATTCAGGCAAATTTTTTATTTGTACCTCCCCAAATAAAGAAAATATTTTAAATAATTCACAGCCAAACTAGTGGTTCATGCGATTTGTACTTCAATTTTTAAACATTTCAAGTCAGACATACTGTCGGAATATTGTTAAACATTGTTAAACACTGCGTGTTTTTCTTTTTCTTTTCTGAGGTACCGCTCTTCTGTAAATGTTTTATTATTATTATTATTATTATTATTATTATTATTATTATTATTATTATTATTATTATCTTTGATTTCTGGCGTTTACACATTTCTTTCCGGGTCCCGCCCAGGGACCTAAGGTTAGAAATGGCAGCATGACACTTTCCACTGACAGAAAAATTATTATTATTATTATTATTGTTATTATTATTCTTTTTGTTGTTGTTGTTGTTGTTTTATTTCATTTGTTTTCTGGTGCAAACTCAATTCTTTCCGGGTCCCGGCAAGAGACCTAAGTTTAGATATAACATCATGGCATTTTCCACTAAGCAATTTTGAAAAAAAAAAACGCACATATTTTAAATAGATAAAGCCTTTCGTAAGGTGTGGGCTGTACTTGTGAGGACAATTTTTTTGTATTTCTTTAAGGCATGGCCTACCAGCGATTGTTTGAATGAGTCTATTGGAATCTTTTCCAGTCAATCCGGGGAGCCAACAACAACTAGAATTGTTAATGCCCTCATATGCTACATTTTTTTTTTTGACATTTCGATTTCAAGGTCCTTGTATTTTGACAGTTTTTTTGATGATATTCAAAGATACATTGCAGTCTGCAGGGACTGCCATGCCAAAAAGGAGGCACATTTTGTCTTTGCGGACTTTAATCATGAAGTCTGGGCGATTAACTTTGATTGTTCTGTCTCTGTGTGTATTGTAATGTCCCAAAAATTGTTACATGTCCTATCTCCGTAACCGGGTCTGGGTGGTGTTCATACCAGTTTCTTGCAGTTTCCTTTCCGTAAACGTTGCAGATTTTCCAGTGCAGATATTGGCCCAATCTGTTATGCCGGGTTTTATATTCAGTGGGTGCTAATACCGCGCAACATGATACAAGATGTTCAATTGTTTCTGGATATTTATCACAGAATCTACATTTTGGATTAACACAATTTTTCAGTATATGTGCTTGATAATTCCTAGTTCGAAAGCATTGGTCCTGTGCAGCAAGAATAAAACCTTCAGTTTCAGCTTTTAACCCTGCACTACGTAGCCACTGATGGGTACGGGGTCTGTCTCCATCAGCTTGTTTGGTACGGGCAGAGTATTGACCGTGAGTTGGTTTATCTTGCCATCGTTTCTGTATCTAGTCGGTTACATTTGCCCTTGCTTTCTTTTTTAAGTATTTTGTAGCTTCAATCGGTGTGCTATGCTTTACTTGTATTTCTTCATCCATTTGAAATTCCATTTTGAATTTGTAAGATTCCTTTATTACTGAATAAATTTGCTTACTACTTTCATGTCCTTTGATATAGATTATCATCCAGTCTTCTGTAGTTTCTAGGTATCTTTGAAGGCCAATTACTGTAAAAAACACATAAGTGTCCATTTGCATAATTCCAATATTACAATGTGATCCCCGGCACCCCTTCTGTTCCAGTAGAAGAATGTTGTAAACATAGCTAGTATTGTAAGGGGGATTAAGAACATAAAAAAAAACAGAAGTGACGACAGGGAATCTCCTTGAAAAATTCCTCGTCAGATATAGACTTTGTACATTTCCAAAATCTTTAGTATCCAAAAGTGTAGAACACCATCAAAGGCTTTACAGTAATCTACCAATGCTGTGCTAAGATTTCTAAATCGTCTCCTGCAATTTTCCAGGATCATTTTGTTTATCAGTAGTTGATCTTTGCAACCATATGAATTTTTCGGATCATCTATTTCAATTTTTTTGGAATGAGATATATAATACCTTCAGTGATCCATTCCGAGATTTCATTGGGATTAATTATAAGCATTGACATGGATTGTGCAGGGGTTTTATGGATTGATGAGAGATGATAGAGCCAGAAATTAGGCACCTTGTCATTTCCTGGGGATTTCTATTTTGGGGATTTCGTTACAGCTTACCTAACATTATTCGTGGTTATATTTTCCCACACTTATAGGGGTTTATCCAGCATTCGTTTTTCTTCACGTTGGATCCATTCTGCATTGGGCTTATATTCCTTCGGGCTTCTCCAAATATTCTGCCAAAACTTCTGCACTTTGTCAATAGATGGTGGCTTTTTGACGTGTATAACTGCTTTTCCGATTTCTCTGTAAAATTTCTTAAAGTCCGTTTGAAATATTTTATTTTGACGATATTTTTTTTAATCTACAACGTTTTTCGTATTGTCTTGTTCCCTTTAACTGCAGTTTCTGTTTTAGCATTTCCTTGATTGATGGAATTTTATTTAGTGAATTTCTGCTTGATCTTTCTGTGTTGAGACATTTGGGTTTTCTATTGAGCTCATCCAATATTAAAATCTTACATGTGATTTTCTTTATTTCTCCCATCAGTTTTGCCTTCCAAGCTGGCTCTCTTTGTCTGTCGTTTGATCTTTTCATTGTCTTGACCCCAAGCTTCCCAGTAGCTGCTAAAGCTGTTGCGTATATGATATTGTTAACTTCTGTAATATTTCCCAGTGATTTGTCCGTTAACAGCTTTTCCAGTGCAGCGTTGTATATTGGCACAATGTACTTATTGGACTTTGTCATATGAAGTTTTGGGAGCCGGTTTTTTTCTGACATTTGTGTGAGAGTTACTCTGCTGGGTGCTTGGATGATGTTTTATTTCCTGGAAGATTATTTCGTATCTCATTTTAGTTTTTATCTCATCCTCTGTCATATTATTTATTTCTACTCTCATCCTTTTGCTGTTTGAGCGATGGGTTATTGTATTCTCTCTTATATCTAATTTTACCATATCTGTTTCTGCATTTGAGAGTTTGTTTTGCCCGATGTCCCTGCGGAAATTGGCAAGCGTATTTAGGTTGAGGTGAGGTCTTATATCACTTCCTACCATAGTTCTCTATATTTGGTATGTCTGATTTGTGGTATTCTTTTGTGGATTTTCGAGTGCGGTGAAAAAGGATGTTATGACTTGTTGATACTCTTCGCGAGATCGTTTCGTTCGCTTTCTTTTTATTAATTGATTGGCATTGAGTCACTTGGTCCAAGGTTGAGAATAGTCCGGGGTTTGGCGACCAAGTGCCCCTTCGTTGTTGGAAGAGTTTGTTCCAGACACAGATTTTCGGTCCTAGACTGGTTCCTGTCTGAGGTACACGGCCCTTGTTATCCTGGGTGACGGCCGATATGGTATGAAGATTTTTTCGTAATCATTGAGATTTGTAATTTTTTGCTTTTTATCCTTAACCGCCGAGGGGCAATTTTGCTCAACTTACCAGCTCTCGACCAAGACCAAAGAGATCGGCCTGCCCATGAGATGGTAGGTTGGGGAATTATATTCAAATTATAGAAGGTATCACATTCGGATTATAAGGGGAAATTATTATTATTATTATTATTATTAAATAAAAAATAAAGACATGTTCCGAGAATCGAAAGATTTAATGGAAAAGTTTAATGCCATTGTCGTGTCTGAAGATTTTTAAAAGATTTTTTTCACATTTACAACTGTTTATATTATATTATTATTTATATATTTTTTCAGTGCTAAATAAGTTGATACTTGTAATGTCTCTACTACGCTTGTGGTGAAATTTCTCTCGTACTCTTTGAGAATAGTGCGAAAGCAATATTGAGGAAACTTTGGAAGTGGGGCAGCGGAAGCAGGTATATGACCCAATATTTGGTGCAATAGATAAAAGTAGACGTTACATTGTTTTCATAGAGCTTTAATTTCATGTCTTTTGATAGGTTTTTGTTGGTCCAGAAATGCTTGTCACGTCTTTCAATATCTCGGTTTACTTTTTCTAATCTGTTTTCATCCACTTTGTCGACTTCAGTGTCAGCGACTATGATTTTCGCAAAGGAGGTAAAACATTTGAACACGTTAAATTTTGTCACACACCTGGTGAAGTTGATGAAAGGTGACAGTTTCTTTAATACTGACTTCTGAGCCAGGTATTTCGGTAGCCTTTGCCATGAAGGACGTTACTTGTTGCACGGTTGACTCTGAAAAATTGACTAGATTTGCGCTGTCTGCCAGTTTCTCAAAAGCTGAAAATTATTTTAATTTAAGATTGTGGCTATTTTAAGTTAAAAAAAAATAAAAACATCTACGGATGTCATTCATCTCTTCCAATGCTTGCTTCAAGAAAGTGCTGAATAAAACTAACATCGGTAGGTAGCAGTACAAAACGCATTCCTATTTTAAATAACTTTCCATGGAGAAATCACTTAATGACTCTGCACCTATTCTGAGTAGGTCGAGTTGCGCCTCATGTAACTGAGTTTATAAACACATTGACCATTTATTTAAGTAACACACTTTTATGTGAATTTCTAATTAGCCAATGGCCACAATATGCTGATAGTGTTTAGAAAATAAAACATTCCCATAACTCTAGATACAAGTATAAAACAATCCATGCATTCAGTTAAAAGTAAACATAAAATCATTCTTGATAATGTCTAAAAGTATAGCCGAATGCGCTCGGACATACAGAACATTCGGACAATTTCTACATAATTTGTGTCCAGAAAAGAAGAAAATTATAAAAATACAAAAAAAAAAAATGAATAAAAACTTAACCGCAGTACCTTGTCAGTCGTTTTTAATGAGGCTTGTATAAAAAGGAATTGCTACCTAATATATATATATATATATATATATATATATATATATATATATATATAGGCAACATATTTTCATTCAAGTAGGTTTGCTTAAATAATTTAGATGTAGTATGTCTATTTTTAGTTTTAATCATTTCAAGTCCACGAATTAATTTCTTGTTGGCTGTAGAAAATTGATTAAGAAATAATGCAATTGATTAATTAAGGACAATAAAATCCCGTTTCTTGATGTAATGATAGAAACTAATAATAATACATTTACTACTTCCCCATAAAAAAAAACAACTAACGTAAACACGTGCAGTCTCAGCAATAAAATGAGTGACCTATTTCAAAATGGCTATTATACGAAACTTAATAAATCGTGCAAAAGCAAACTCTTCTACAAGAAAGATTTTCTATACTGAATTTAAAAATATTAAACAGGCCCTCATTGATAATGACTTTCATTATTACATAGTTGTTAAACAAATTAGAAGAGCTAACACATAATACATCATCAAATAACTCTAAACATATCAAACTACTATACCGTAATCAAATGCATTCTAACAATAAGCAGGAGGAAAATATTTTTAGAAAGACTCATAAACACTAATATATCCCTCCCCCCGCTGATCCAAGTAAAATAATAAAATAAATTATATACTATACTAAATTTAATACAACCTATCTAGTCGTCCAAAACATTTCTTTTCCGTCAACTAGCATCTGACAAAAGACCAACATTGTATATCAATTTAAATGTCCTTTGGGAGGTTGCATCTCTGATAAAAATGTTAATACATATGTTGGTTTTACAACGTCACCATTGACGAGACGGCTTACATTTCACTTAATTGAGCATAGTTCAATCTCAGAATATTTAAAGAATAATTCATGTCCACATTCACAGTTTAGACAGATATTAGTCCAAAATGCATTAGTATTTCATCAAAATAATAACAAGCAAAAACTTAAAATTCTGGAAGTCCTTTATATAAGATAATTGCGGCCAAAAACAAATAAAGTCAACTCTGAGTATAGCAACAAAGTTCTTAAAAGTGTGTAGCAGCAAAGTTTTATATAAAATACTAAATAAAAATATTATAAAAAAAAAAATTTTCATTTTTTAAATATTGAAATAAAAAATGACAAAATTTAATCCCCCTCCCAACATTGCATAGCTAAAAATCTTCTAATTCGAATTTTGAAACTCTGTAAATGAACAGTGAAAAATATTTTGAATTTACGGAGCTACTGTATACAAATCCACAGAGACTTTAACCCTCTGAAGATGGTCTCAGATGGGACTGAAATTACTTGGCAAAATAAAAATTATTCGAAAGAAAATTTTGGAATTTTTCTTAATCAATTTTCTACAGTCACCAAGAAATTAATTCGTGGATTTGAAAGATTAAAACTAAAATAAATAGACATAATACGTCTAAATTATTTAACCAAACCTGCTTGAATTTATGTAAGGGGTTTTTCACTTAGCTGATTGATGTTGCATTCAGCATTCCGACTTCGGAGTTTGCTAGACGTACCCGTTCGTCCATTCATCAGGAGTTGTCAGCAATTATATATATATATATATATATATATATATATATATAGAGAGAGAGAGAGAGAGATAGAGAGGGAGAGAGAGAGCTGTGATTCAGCGAAACAATCTGTTTGTGGATGACTATATACATATAGTCATATTGTGTATTTGTACACCAATCCCTCTTTTATATAAATTTCGTTAAAGACAAACGACAAAATACGGCAATTAAGCTTTTTATTCAATTTTTCTTGTGTTTGTACAAATGTTTCCTTTTCTGGATATAAAGTCTCCAAAAACTATCCAAAATTTCTGCACATCCGAACCCTTTCGGCTATTCTTTCAACCATTACAGGAACAATGTTCATGTTTTTATTTTTATCTGAATATATGTGGTTTTTATGTATGTCTCTGAAGTTATAGGACTTTTTAAAATTTCCAAACACGGTCAGCATATTTTGATCATGTTCGTATTTAATACTACTGAATGTTGGTTTCTCCTTTTTTATTATTAGGGCTACCATTATTTTTTAATCTTTTTTACATGTAGATGAGGCTATTAAACTTGCATTTTTTAATAGTATTTTAGGATGGAGTTTGGTAGGTTTTTGTGTGTCTTTAAATGAGTTCTAATTGAGCTATTGTCGGGCAGGTATAACGTAACAACCAGGATACTTATACGGAAGTATAAAAATACATAAAACTGGCTACCCACTACGACACATCATTAATCACCTCAACGTAAACATCACTTTAGTCCGATGAAGTCCTACAAGACGAAACGCGTCACAGGAAAACTTTCCAATTTGTCATGGTTTTTCTCCTTAAAATTGTTCTTGATATATACAAATATATATATCATTTTCCCATATATATATATGTATATGTGTGTGTGTGTGTATATATATATATATATATATATATATATATACACACATATATATATATATATACACACACACACACATATATATATATATATATATATATATATATATATATATATATATATATATATATATATATACGTAGGCACCTCCAGAGGTTCGCTAAAAAACAGCCTACATGCTGAAAAAATGCCACAAACATAATGAAAACTAAGTTTTATCGTCAAAATCTATATGTCATTATTAAGAGGAAAGACCAAATTATTTTTTGATTATTAAATTATATTTTTTTTAAATCTTTTTTAGAACGTACCAAATTTTAGTTATAATTTTTTTTATGGCATCGGCGAAAAAACAATCATTAGTACAGAATCCCTCGATTAATGCGCATTCGCGTAATGCGTTTTCGATTTGGGCGCTAAAATTTTTATATACCAAAATTCGATTAATGCATACATATTACTCGATTAGTGCGGTAAACCATTCTTCAGTTAAACCATAGTAATTGAAAATTTATATTTTTCATAGTTACCGATGTATACATTAACTGCACTAGTCGAGGGATTCATGTATATGAAATTTTATCGTCATTTTGCGGTGAAATCACATTGATCTGTAAATTCTTGCTAAATTCAAATAATTGCCGGATTTTAATTAAACTTTCAAGACTTAATCATAAATGGATAAAATTATTTTAGAAATATTTTCTTTTTTAGAAAATCTTGAAAAAACGTTTTTCATCTGTTAATTCCCCCCACTTTATTTAATGTTATGAAATTTCGAGAAAATTCGCTGAATTTTTTATATGTGAAAGACTGTTAGTAACTCATTCTTTCAAATTTTAAAAAATATATATTCCCTTTGTATTGTTTGACCAATCGAAAGAGGTTGCTTCCACCCAAGTAAATTTAAATTTGAGCTCCGTTTGAGCCTCTTTAAAGAGTATATAAGAACTCGTATCAGCGAATGAAAGGCAGAAGGGACTTAGACGTCAGATGCAAAGGGAACCAATTGCCCACAGGGAGATAGATTGCGTTCACATATGAAAGTTGCTAACCGCCGCTGAGAGAGCAAAAAGTTAAAAACGTTTAGTTATTCTTAAGGACTATGCCGACAACTTCTACAACGACGAAAAGGAAGAACGAATAAAAATTTAAATCGGACCGCGCCGCTGCCGACCACCAAAATGCAGCTGAAAGGAAACCGAAAGATATTTCAGAATTAACATTAAAGGCCGCAGTGACGCACGTGGTTTGTTGCGAAAGCCGTCTTCATGTTAGGTGGTTTGCACTTTATTTCTAAAGAGTATTTTCTCCCCCACTTTTTTTACAGTGATGATATAACATTCACAAAGTTTTTTCAACTCTATTGCAAAAATCTTTTTTGAAATCTATAATTTCTATAATTTTCTGTTATCACGCCTTGTTCATAATAATGCGCACAAAATAAATTTTAGTAGAAGCGCTTTGTACAAATTGTATTTTGTTATATTATTTCATGTCTATGACAGAAATGTTTGTACCATTCAAATTTCACGTAGTAGTTTCGAGTTTTGTTTGTTGTTGTAGACGCTTTTTTTAATATTCGGGATAACAGAGATTGGGGTCCTCTTTTCTCTCACTTTCTCAGGAAAAAATATGACACGCACCGACGTGTGAAAACATATCACTCGAAAACCACCAATGAAACTCAATGGATACACATAGACACAAGCCTGTCAGAACAAAAATAAAACTTGAATAATTGCTAATAAAAGCTAAGAGCGCTCAGAATACATTGGACAATTTATGTTATTTTTTTTTCGAAGAATCAGAAAAAGGAAAGGATCTATATAAATAACAAATTAAAAAAATTAAACAAATAACTTTCATTGATCTTCAAGCAAATCCGTATAAAGGAAAGATTGAGCTGTATACAAAAACAAACGAACGTTTAAATTTATGGTGAAGCTTTATTCAAAGCAATTTGACTATTGCTCATCAATGTGGTTCGATCATTTCTTTTATAGTCGAGTAGTTCAAGGGGGAGACAACTATGGTTGCCTTCCACGACATGCACCAATATATCTATAATATTTTATACGCAATCTAAATATTTCATACAGATTTTAAGATCCCTTATACGTAACAAATTTTGTATCTCTTGCCGTTCTTTTTTTGTGTCATAATAGATGTAATTGAGTTAATTTTTCCTTTGCAATAAGGGCTTCATAGTATTTTGTTATTATCTACCAATATAACACTCTACAAGAAGAAAATTTGAACAGAACATGAGTGCTTAAGGGATTGTTGTTGCTCCGTGTTCTCTGTCATTGCTTGAATGACAAATGATAATTTTAAAGGTAAACATGATCCCCATTTTTGGAAGATTGGGGCAATATATACTTCTAAGCTCTGTTTCGCTTTCTGCAAGACAAAGCTAATCACAGTAAAAAAAAAAAAAAAGCCTAGAAGAGTTGCAAATGATACGAAGATGAAACCCATTTTTTTCGCTAGTTTAATGTGTCCGCGAAAAAAAATCCCAAGTCGAAGAATAATCTTAAATTATTTGAAATCCAATATGAAATAATGTCTTTTAAGAATTTATTTACTAGTTTATGTTATGTTATTTTTGTTCTTAACTGATCAACAAATTTGTAGGTGTATTGAAATTTAGTTGAAATTAAACTCAACTCTTCAAGAATTCGGCGTCTTGGTGAAGCCCCCAAAATATATTAATGATAGAAAAACTGAACAAATTATTCAGGAACGTTACGACAATCCTCAGTCACCATTTCTGTTTTCCGACAGTAAATCTGATGTAAATTTTTTTTCTTGATTTCTCTGAGAAAATCCCATTCCCCCCCCCACGTCTGCTTCTTCATTTGTACCCACGCCCGATTTTTTTTTTTTTTGCAAGTTTAATTTTGCGATAAGAACGATGGTGGTCCAGTAGTTTATACTTCTGAGTGGCCGTGAGGTGGGTGTTCAACCTCAGTTCTGGTATGTGTTCTTACTAACCAACATCAGCGCCAAAGTCCGAACTGAGTAGGATTCATACACATACACACGCACAAAAAATATGCAGACACACGCATACACACACACACAGACACACACACATACATTTATTTACTAAGCTTAGCTCAATATATAAACAAAGCTTAATGGGTCGGCTGGTGGGGAATTAAACGAAAATTAATAAACCTGCAAATTTCTCTTTGACAAGGCTGTTAACTATTGCATTATTGTGATATCGTCCTTATAATTATTAAGCAATCTGAGTTTGTTATAAGGATACAGTGACGGGGCACTTGGTGAGGATCGAAATTATTATATTTGTAGAAAGACTACTTCCGTACACTTCATTATATCAAGTACACCATTTTCTAAGCTTAGATAAATATTCTCAAGCGACATAAATGTAGGATGAAACTCACTACCGTAGGAAAGGCCAAAAAACAAAATTCTGGTCAATGTTTCGAGGCCATCGTCAGCTTTTATCTTATGATTGACTTACTCAGCTATAAGCCACAAGTATGGCAATTGAACACACTTTTACGAGATTGTTAACTATAGGTGCAATGGGTAACTACTATGAAGTAATGGTTAACGAGTTTCCCCCAAGACTTTTGTTTAGTGTAGAAAGTGCAGGCATTACTCAAAGCATTATAATTCTAGCCCTGTATCAGACAAATATAGTAAACTGCATGAAACATTCAAAACAAATTTATCATATGTTCAATTGGACCTTGGTGGGATATGATACTGTCTCTAGTCGAGAGGTCTGAAGCACACCGGATATATATAATAATGTAATGTCAAAACCAATGTAGGTAAAATTTTCCTGAATTTAATTCACAAACACTTTGGTCATTCTCCAACACTAAAAAAGATTTGCAACAAAAATAACATTAAGGTAAACTATAGCTGTACAAAAAATATAGATAATTACACATATCAACATAATAATGTATTAAGCAAGCTTCCAAAGTAAACACTAAAAAATAATCCTATTAAAAGTCAATTTAACTGCAGTAAAAACGTAACCTGCCCACTAAATGACCAGTGCATGACTGAATAATATACAGAGCTAGGATCAATTCAGACGATAATGTTAAATATCACTTTGGATCCCCCGAGAACAGCTGAAAATCTCGTTTTTACCACCACAAAATGATACTAAGCAATATCAAATACAAAAACTGTTCAACACTTTCAAATTATGTATGCGACCAAAAAACAGCCATTAGAACCCAACCCTTAGCCGGGAGATTATCGGGAAAGTTAAGCCATGCAATGGAAAGGGAGACAGATGTAACTTGTGTTCGTTGAAGAAGCTTATTATATTAAAACACTTAAATAACCCTAACTCACTGAACACAAGGTGCGAATTGTTGCTTCATGTATCCATAAATCCAACCAATCAAACACAATGGCCCCGATTAAAAGAAATTGCAAAATATATTTTACGAATATCAATATAATATGCAACAACCTTTAATATTCTTAGAACCAAACATTAATAACATTTCTTATCTATACACACATACAATGCAAAATTACTGTATTCGATTAATTTATAACGAGCGTATATATAATTTCACCTTTATAAGTACAAGGCTTGATTTCAAACACATTAGATATATAGTCCCGACCTATTATATTTTTTTTTAAATTCGCACCCTTATATTTCCAACCTATGTTCTAGTTTCAGTTAATTGGTATAACTAGGTTATTTCGGGTGAAAATGAGTTATCCCCCTTGATATATTGTTTACTTTTGAATCCAACTTTAAATTTTAATAATTTTAAAAAAAATTTAATTTTTGTAATTCTTCGCCTTTCGAACTTAATTTGAATGATATAAATTATTAATAGTTAATTCTCATATTTTACGCAACAACAAATAAATAAACAAGTTTTAACCCACACCATTTCGAATCATCACCATGATAACGTGAATTATACAACGGTCAGATATTTGCACCTGAAGATTGCAAGAACTGCATGAAACTCCGAGTCGTGCTATCGACGTTGGATATTATGTATACTCACTAATATATACTTATAGCTCTGTTTCACAACATTGAGCACTGTATTTATTACACCTAAGGAAGAAATATATTTATACGTACGTGAAAGTATATGTGCTGTGCGTGTATGTAGATTTTTATCTTACCCATTCCTATATATATATATATATATATATATATATATGTGTGTGTGTGTGTGTGTGTGTGTGTGTGTGTGTGTGTAATTAGAAAACAGACAACCATAAGGGTCCATTGATTATATTTTATTTCCCTAGGAAGGTGGTTTTTCCTGGTACCTCAAATCACATTTCCAAGCATAAAAAATTCCCTGCATTTACATCCAGCAAAAAACAAATCATCATCATCATAGGTCCGTCGACTGCTTCAATCGTCGTTGGGGTGGGGACCTTTGATTCATCTTCCACATGATCCTTTCAGTAGCGGCCCCCATGTCCTCTCCAAGCTCAACACGTTATATGCAAATCTGGAACGTGCCTTGATAGATAACTCCTCGTCAGAAGTCTAAGACACTGTAGAGAGTATATGACGTCATATAACCGGTGTTATTCCGGTGAAAGGGGGAGCTACACATTAGTAGGTAGTTGTTTTTAATTTTTTGGCACTTCAGCCTGTGTGTACATAGGAGCATGTTTGTGGGTTTAGCGTTGGGGATTGGCACAGTTAAAAAGAAGAAAAAAAAACGTCAAATCAAATTCGCGTTGTTTTAAAAAGTATACTTTTATCTGATTTATTTTGAGCCTTTTCATAAAATAGTATAAATCAAACTTTTAAAATGCGCTGTAATTAATTTGAAATATAAAGCGGAGACCGAACCGCTCATCTCTCTCGCTCTATATATATATATATATATATATATATATATATATATATATGGCAGTTTAGGGTTTGCCGTGTAGGGCAATCAAAAGAACACGATAGAAATCGAAGCATAAACGTGCTGTAAAATAGTCGGAATAACGACCAATAAAAGCTGGAGGCTTTTTTTTTTCAGGCCGATTAGAGAAGATGCTATAAATTTGCGATGCGGAGGGGTCAGTACGAGGTTGTTGAGAATTTACGGCTTTATTTTTAAGGAGATTCCAATAGAAAGGGCAAATTTTCTTTCCGTCTCCTGCTAGTCTACCCCTCTCTCTGTTTCTCTGTCTCCCTCCCTACTTTCTTCAAATGAAAAACAACAACAAATAAACAGAGAGAGAGAGAGAGAAAGACAAAAAAAAGCGAAGATAGAGATGGTAATAAAAACAGTGGTGAAATAGAATAGGAACGCTGGAGTTAAAATGAATTCGAGATTTCTTAAGATCGCTGAAAAGAAATATAGCAAATAGACTTTCTTCAGTTGTTTTAACAGAAAGCCACAAGATGGCTACGCAGGAATTATCGAACTCATTACAAAACTGGTTCGTTAACATATTGGTGCGTCAAGGCTCCAAGAAATCAACAGGCTTTTTTATTTACTCCATTTAGCTTAGATTATTCCAAAGGCTACAAGTATGATGCACAGGATGAGGACCTTTCTCACTACTCGATATTTATTGTATATAAATACAGTTATGGCACAAGGCTTCACCGTTCTCACTACTCTGTAGTAATTGTAAATTAGATTAATTAATTAATAATTACCCTAACCCAGTGGTTCCTAAACTTTTTTTTCTGGACCGCATTTTCGAAATTAAAATCTGCACGCGCGTCAACAAACTTTATGTGATAAAAAGTACATTTAAATAGAATAATAAAAAAAAACTAGTGTGTTAAATATAATCTATAACACATATAACTCATAATATGATTAAAGTACACAAATTTAATGAAAAATGTTTGCTTGTTTCTGACATTTAGGCCAGATTTGAGATAAACAAACTCATCTTATTAACGCAAAGAAGCCTTTCACTTTTTTGTTTTTTGATATTTGTCGCATTTAATTATTCACAGTAATATGTCCTGAAGAACAGTTGAAAAATGGATAATGTTTTTGAATAATGATAAAATCGGTAAATAATTATTTATAACTATTTATACTGGGACTCATGAATTCAATTACAAGTAATCCATAATAATATTTTACATTTTGAAATCCTACTTATTTTTAGCATATTAATTTTTTTTGAAACTGTTTCTAAATCTTCGCTTGTCTTTCAATCGATTCTGCCTCAGCTGCTATGTTCGTTATTTTGATATTCGACCACAGTCGAGTTCAATGAGTCCACAAGCCGGCACCAAAGTTAATTTTGAACAACATAATCATTTCCATGGTCATTTACTTTGCGCCTTGCTAAAGTTTCAAACTGGTTTTGAATTCACAGCTACACTTCTCATAGACCGCTTTCCAACCACAGCTAGGGAGTTCAGTCTGCTCTACTATTTAAACCATAAGTTGTAGAAATCTGTGGTTGTTCAGTTTAATTTCATATAAGGTAAGGAGGTCCTGATTTGTAAATCAATATTCCAAATTTTGGCGATTTATATATTTATATTTTGACTCTAAATATGTTGAATGTGACGCGTTCTACTCAAATACGGGTCTGAACAAAAAATAACGTTTGATGTAATATAAATATGTCGGAGTAAAAATAAAAATCCATTAATTCTTTAGAAATTGCTTTGTTTACGTTTCGGATAATGTGTTCCTCCTATGAATGGCTACGCATGTTCGAATCTTGCCGTAGGGCATATTTTCTGTATTAAGTTTCCTCAAATGTGTAGGCTGGTAGATAAAATAAACAGTTTTTTAAAAAAAAAAAAAAAAAAAAAAAAGGACGTTCTACTGAAATAAGAGCAATCACTAAAATAATATTTGAAATAATAAAAATATTTATGCTTTTATTTTACAACTGTTGCACGACTGCGATATTTGCAACCATCTTAACTATGGAATGATTATCATTGTTGTAAAAATTGTTTTTTTACTAATTTTTGTTTGTTTTACTTTTATTTTGGTGTTTGTTTTTTTTTTTTAAATGATGTCCTTTCAGATTATCTTTTCTTTATTTTAAGTGCCATCACTTCTTGAGAAAATGCTGGGGTGCTTTTACATTACCTTCTACACGGTTATGTATCCAGAGTAGTCCTCCTCCGAAACGTGTTGTTACTCAAAATTCTAGAGCCCAGTAAACGTTGTTATTTATTCCATAGATGAGGGGTCGGCTAGAAGAAAGGGGTCTATGCCTTTTCCAGTGCGAAAGCGAACACTGTTAACTTGACCGAAATTTGAACCTGACTTGCCTATTACACTTTTGATGCCGATAACCGTTACACTACACAAAAACGCTATTTTTTTATGTGTGTGTGTGTGTGTGTGTGTGTGTGTGTGTGTGTGTGTGTGTGTGTGTGTGCATGCGTGTGTAAGAGAGAGAGAGAAAGATACACAGACCGGAGTGGCTGATGAAAAATCATTACGTCCTTAACTTCTTCAAATCTAGGGTCAGCCGTTATCTATCCTATATATCCTCATAATCTGCACTTCTCGCTTCCTCCTCTTATGCCTTTCAATGATCTTATTCACTAACCCTCTACCTTGAGTTGCTCTTGGGCATTCTATTAGGTGAACAATGGTATATAAAAACTCCTTTGTTTCAGTTATGTGCCATGCGTGATACACGCTTAGGCTATCATGTATCTTTCGATACACGACTGACGAGGCAGATTTTTTCACGCAGTAGGTTGCCTATTCTTTCTGCGGTAGATTAGTTGCCATCCAATGCCATAGAATCCGTTCTGTCCTCCTATTTACCCATAGCTGGGGGAGAAGAAGAGGATTCGTATGTTGCCATTTCTTTCTGCGGTAGATCAGTTACCATCCAAGGCTACAGAACCCGGTCTGTCTTGCTAGATAGATCAGGCAGCCAGTTATGTGCCATGCGGGATACACGCTTAGGCGATCATGTATCTTTCGATACATGACTAACAAGGCAGATTTTTTCACGCACTAGATTTCCATTTCTTTCTGCGGTAGACCAGTTGGCATCCAAGGCTATAGAACCCGGTTTTTCCTCCTATTTACCCATAGCAGGGGGAGAAGAAGAGGATTCATACCTTTCCCAAGGGTATTAGCACGTAAGTGAATTTCAGTCAATTATATGCCATGCGTGATACACGCTTAGGCGTTCAAGTATCTTTAAATAAATGACAGAGGCAGATTTTTTTTCCACAGTGAGTTGACATTTCTTGCTGCGGTAGACCAGTTGCCATCCAAGGCTATAGAACCCGGCTTATCCTGCTATTTATTCATAGCTGGGGAGGGGGGGAGAAGAAGAGGTTTCATACCTTTCCCAAGGGTATTAGCACGTAAGTGAATGTAATGGATTCGACTGGAATTCGAACTCGGTTTTCTGATTCCTCAATCCGAGCCGCTATCCATTACTCAACCGTGCTTGATCCTTTGTTTACTGGCTAAAAAAAGAATCAACAAAAAACCTCGTGAGAAAAAGCATCAACTGAGAGTTGGGAAAAAGAATGTTTTATTCGGAGATGCTTTTCTTTTATTCAGAGAAAAAGAATCTTATCGACTGGATATTATGAGATATTCTTTCTTTGAAACCTTTTCTAAATTAATAAAAAAAAAGTGAGGATTATATTTCTCTCTTTGGGGCAAATGTGATCCTACAAATAATACACATTAACAAGTCAGAAACGATCCGGGAGCCATAATTGACACTCGGGTCCCGTTGAACAAAACTAAATACTTATCCACCTTCATCCAAACCCATCCCCGTTAACTACACGACCCAGCGAGAGATGAAACTCCTATCAAGTCGACGAGCAGATAAGAACGAGCCCTGCGTACTTCCGAATTACTTGTGTTCGCCACCGACGCATGCACCTGTCCCCAGTGATCGTCACTGAAGTGAATGTGACGTGTAGATCAAACCTCCCACTGTCAACCCCCACAATCCCATGCCGTTCGCTCCAAACCGTCAGATCCCACCAATTTGATAATGTCAGACGAAGGCGACGACATGAACGAAGGAGACGCGCAAATATGCTAAGTATCTTGGATCGTGGTTTCGAATTCGGGGAAAAGTATCTGAAAATGGATTACTTTTACATAATAATGAATTCTGTCTGGTGTGGCAAGCAAGTGATATTCGCGAAAACTGTTAGAAGCAAAGATGCAGTCATTCGTTCAAAGAAACGGCCGACATACAAACTGCAGACCATGACAAAAATAAAGCTTGAAAAGATTTCATCAAATACGTTAATTGGTTTTACGTACATTTGTTGTGTTGCAGTCTTAAGTATATAAACACATAATATCGGTCAAAAGTTTGGGGAAACCCTCATGATTTAATGATTAGTAACTTTCAAATTTTTTTAATTACCGTATACAATGCGACTATTAAAAACCTAATTTTGAAGCTAATTTTAAGGGGGTCGTATCATACATGGAATATAAAATTAGTCTATGTACTGTTGGCTCTGACCAAACTATATATCCATTTACTGTAGTCAAATTATCTTCAAAATTAGGTCTTCATAGGCCACATATATGCGAGTACATACGGTAACTCCTACTAAACTCAGATATTGAAATTATTTGATCTATTAATCCATGGTGTCCATTTTTTTAAGGGGGATTAGCTAAGATTCATAATCTGCCCTCACTAAGATTATCATTAGGCAGCGAAGTCCACTAGGTAAAAAGAACTAAAACTTTAAGGAATCTTTATTCAGCAATGGGTTAATTTCGTTTTTGTTATTATTGAATCTATGATCAAAACCCTTCAGGAAAAGAATGTCCCTCTTACCCGAAGCGAGACTGTAAATTAGTTTTGAAAAAGGCAAAAAACATTCAATTTTTAGGCCTTTCTTCAAAATCCAGAAGATGGCACCAAACTTTTGGCCTTTTGGTGTATGCACATAAAGGATCTTATACAAGTTAACTAAATCTTATATATAAAGTACAGTGTATGTGTTTGTTTGTGCGTGTGTGTGTCCAAGCAACTAGTTCGCTATCACTGGTTCGATTTCAATGATTCATAGCGCATTCAAAATCCCTAGAAAGTTAGGCACAGGGAACGATTTTCGTTGAGCTCAGATTATGCAAAATTAAAAATATATAATGATATATTAGCCATTATCGTTGCTTTCATGGTTCAAGGGAAAAACTTATTTTCCTTTTTACCTTATCGGGCGGCATTTAAGCTAACTTCTGTGAAGGACTCTTGGTTTTCCCATCATCACAATAGCTAGGGAGGAGTAGATGCGATAGGCGTCAATAAACTACAGAAGAACTCAAAATTGAAGGCTGCATTTAAGTATTGAATTAATGTTTAAGCTTACCTTTTAAAAGTTCAAAGATAATTCTTCTGTTGCCAATTAAAAACGATCTGCTGTACGTAGATCCTTATTTTCCGTACAATTATTTTTATTTCATGGGTGACATAACAGAGGGCAATTTATAAGATAAAATTAATATAGCGTAATGTTGGGAAAATAGAAATTAGAATTAGTTATACATTCAATAGTTAGAGAAACAGAGTAGCTTAATAAGTAAAAAAAAACTATGTTATGAGATCTATGTGAATAAATGCGAAATTAAGCACAATTTTCCCACGATTTCTGAGATTAAAAAATCCCAGCACCACCGCAATTGCTGAATATCTGTTTTATATATGATCTACTTCTTGGCAATATCACTCTTCAGGTTTAAGTAATTTGCATATTGATTTTAAAAAGTTTATTTCATTAATTAACTTTCCTTCATTACTGTTCTTTTATTCAAGGATTGTTTTGATTTTCATATCAAGAATAGTTCTGTTTAGGAATATCGTCTTATATAGTGCAGAAAATATTTGAAATTTGCATTTTATTTACTATTTGTAAAATTTTCCTTAACTATAACATACGTACGCAATTGGCCGCTGTATTCAATGTTGCATTGTGTAGCGAATATCTTTCGTCAGTTGGCGTGTCAACACACAGACCGTTCGTCCAACTAAATACGTTAGCTCTATCACTGATATTGAGCACTTTCGAATAAATACCTCGCATATATAATATATATATAAATAATATATATAAAAATTACATATATATATATTTATATACATACACATTTTACATATATATATGCATATAATATATACTATATATGATATATATATATACATATGATATATGCATGATATAAAACATGATATATATATATATATATATATATATATATATATATATATATATATATATATATATATATATGATACTTTCAGAAAAGAAAGAAAATTTGATACAACTCAGTAACGAAAAGGATTTGAAATTGAAGAGTTTAATTTATTATAAAACTAAATCAGGTAATTCAATCAGTACCACTGGTACCATCTAACCCAGTAGTACCTGTCGCATCATCAAGTCATCGGCGACTAATCCGCGTTCTCCACTAGCCTTTTCCACTGAGGAGTCGGTGCCAAGCAATAATAGTTTCATCTTTACGCAGAAGAGAACTTTGTTGGTGGTGATCCGGTTTTGTCACGTGTTCAGTTTCATTTGATAAAATCTTTCAAGTTTGCAGATATCTCTTCAGTGGAGTAGCCAGGTCTCACACGCATACAAGGGAGTCGAGATTCCAACAGCTTCATAGGCCATGAGCTTTTTAGTTTCTGTTAGCCCAGGGTTGCCGAAGAGTTTTTTGAATAGCTTTCCGTGTGCTGTGTGGACGGTCTTGATTCGGTTAGCGACGCCTTTTTCAGTGGATGCATTTGATATTAATATGCTGCCAAGGTCCAGTCCGTTGATGATAATTTTGACTCCAGGTAGTGATTGATGTCCCGGTCGTGTTTGGGGCAGGACCTTGGTCTTGGCCATATTGATGGTGAATCTGTATCGCAAAGAGGTTGCGAAAAGGTAGACTCCCCACAAACCCCCTGCAACCTCACCTTGTAACGCTTAAAATTCTTTGGTTTTTAACTTGCTAAATGTTACCCCAGAAAATGGTTAATAAATTCCAGCAACTCATTAGAAGGTGCATTCTTTACTGACATTAGTTATTCCCAATTAAAAACTTACTAAAGTAAATTTGATAATTTCTCTATATGTTGCTAAGTGAAGAAGAGTATTTTGATGTTATTTGACCAGTGAAAAATTTTTCAGCTACGGTATCATAACATTGTGACAAACTTGGAGGTGAGCGTGTGGGGTCAAGAAAATAGTTAATTGCAAAGTTACAGTACTTTCGCCACAATGTCACATATGCCCTAACAAAAATACAACATGTCTTCAACGTTGCAAGAACATTCTACATTAACTGGGATAATCGAAATTTGTATTTCATTTTCTTTTCTTTTTTCTTTTCCACCTGCAGATTTTTTTTTTTGTCTTTTGATATGACATGATTAGTGAGTAAACGTTTTGAAGTATTTGTTCAATAAATCCAAGTTATATCTCGGGTTTATAAAAAAAAAAGGGACAATAATAATAATGATAATGAATATAAAGACTTAGTCAAGGCTGTGCAGAGGTCATATAAAAAGACAAAATATTAATATTGTTATTATTATTATATGCTTTACTGTTTGGACCCCCATGCTCCTCTTGCTTGTTACAGTCACAACGTTTCGGCCGTTGTAATCTCCGGCCTGTCAGGATTACGAAGACAAGACCGGAGATTACAACGGCCGAAACGTTGTGACTGTAACAAGCAAGAGGGGTATGCTGCACCGAATAGTAAATCATTTAATAATAATAATAATAATAATAATATTAAAAAATATTATTCTAAAACACACTGAAAAAATAGTATAACTGATCAAATATATCAGAACGGGTTACAATGAAAATAACAATTGACAAAGACGGGAAATACAGGAGAAAAAGATTGAAATAAATGAAAGTAGAAAGCTGGAATAAAGTAAACGTAAAAATAAGAATGACAGGGTAGAAACAGGAACACACTAGGAACTGTGCAAGTGATCTGGGTTCGGCCATCTAAACAAAGAATGCAGTAAAACATATATGTAGCTATTTCCAGACGACAGGATGAAATTAAAGGGAAGTAAAAATAAATAAATTAAATAAGTATATAGAAAAAAAAACTTGTTCGAGAAGAGAAAAAAAAGGGAGTGAGGAAATTTGGGTTTAGTGAGAGTACTGAGGAAGATACTGGAGATTCGGGGAGTCTTGCTATCACATGTTCCATAGCGGCATAAACGATTGGTGAAAAGATGCAAAATAATAAGAGGGCTATAAAAAACGCAAAATACAAACTCAAGAAGGGAACGGAAAAGATATTGGAAAATAAGAAACTGTAAAAGAAAAAAATGGTCGAAAAGTATGAGGATTCCACAAAAAGTCGACGTGTCACTCAATCCCAAGTAATGATGCACTTCATCATTTTATTACCTACATCCGGTAGTTGATACCGGAAGTCGCTCAGTCGGCATGCAGTTTTACAGTCTTTAAATATGGAGAGTGCATCGAACACAGGACCAAACGCAGCCAGCCATACCGCCGATCATTATCCTCTTAAACTCTAACAGCAAATTGTCAACGGAAGATTGGCGCTGGCCTTTGGCATGAGATTCTCCTTCTCTTTAATGACCGATTTATCGTTGGATCTTCAGAATGAATTCCTCTGACACTAACGAGGCTCACACGTTTTTAGAAGCCATTTTCTCCCCACCGTTTTTTTTTTTGTTTTTTTGTTTCTTATTCTGTTTAACATTACGTTCGTCCGACGCCTCTCTTTTCGTTATTTGTAGGCAAACAGCTATACACGTCTTTCGCTTTTCAACACAGCCACAAACAATTTGTAGAACTGGTGGATGGGTCGAGGATTTAAAACCGCAGACTGACGGCTAAGACATCCGGGGTTCCATTACAAATGTCGAGTTCGTGAGTATCGTAAACTGTCATGCTAAGAATAAAGAACGTTGTACTCTCTGAGGAAAAAATCAAACAATTTGAATTTAAAGCCACGACATTTATTTCGGAATTCTTCATTGATAGTCGTTATTTCATTCAGCAATGATTACAAGAATATATATATATATATATAAATGTGTGTGTGTATGTGCGTGTATGTGCAAATATATTGATAATATGAAAGAACAGTAAGAGTGATGATCTGAAGTTCTTTAGTATTTTTGTTTTTATTTTTAAAAAACAGTGCTCGATACACAAGTAGAGCCTAGATTATAATTATTTAAAAAAAATATGATTCCATCGCGACACAGTAAAATCATAGTCATTTCTGTGTCGCGATAGAATCATATTTTTAAAAAAATAATTATAAAATATATATATATATATATATATATATATATATATGTATATATATATATATATATTATAAATTAATTGATTTAAAATATGGTTTTCCGCTACACAGTTCTAACCATGTTTCAAAAATGGAAGGTCCGAATTTAATTTTGTAACAAAAATGGAAGGTCCAAATTTAGTTTTGTATATATCTTACTGTCTGTTCTTTCTTTTTATTTATGTACACACACACACACACACACACACACACACACACACACACAGACAGACACACATCCATATATATATATATATATATATATATATATATATATATATGGGATAACAATGTATAATTTTTTATATATCAAGAAAATTTTTGGAAGAGTGGAAAAAGTTTTCGTTTCTTATGACTTCATCGGACAGGGTTTGTCTACGTTGATGCTACTACTACACATTTGCACGAACGCGAGACGCTGGTACTTTAAAATTAAATAATAAAATTTTTCTATGAGTTTTGGCCATAACATATATAGCCAATGTCATCTAGATTTTTTCGTTTTGTGTCAGCGATCTTTGTTATTAAATATCCCACCTTGTAATAACAGAACATCAGGCAAGTATAGATTTTATTTCAACCGTAACATAAAATTGATCAATATTACCCCTAAAACAATAATTAATAGTTAACATCAAACGATACACACACACACACGCGCACACGCACACACACACACACACACACACACATATATATATATATATATATATATATATGTATGTATATATATGTGTGTAGGTTTATGAATGTTTCGCCGATGTACATCAATGGCCATTTTGTGCAGTCTATTTTGTATAAATTACCGCCTTTGTCTAGTTGTTGTTGCTGTCTCGTTTGATGTTAACAATATATCTTATATATTCCGCTGAGTAAGGGTTGAGGGTCAATGAAGACACTTATGAAACTCTTTAGAATAAGGAACGGGGAAAAGGGCTAATGTGTATAAGAGACAAGAGCTCAGAAATGTTGAACTCTGCATGGAATCAGCGCTTAAAAAATTCTCGCTTACAATATCGCGCACGCATATTTGAAGCCGACAGCTTCGTTATGGCTGAATATAGAAAACAGAAGCCGTTGTTAGAAACAGATTCAGTAAGTCTCGTAACAAATTCCGTTACAGTCTCGTTACAGATTCAGTACAGTCTCGTAACAGATTCCGTTACAGTCTCATAACAGTTTCTGTACAGTCTCGTAACAGATTCCGCTAAAGTCTCGTAACAGATTCCGCTAAAGTCACGTAACAGATTCAGTAACAGTCTCGTAACAAATTCCGTAACAGTCTCGTAACAGATTCCGCTACAGTCTGGTAACAGATTCCGTTACAGTCTGGTAACAGATTCCGTACAGTCTCGTAATAGATTCCGTTACAGTCTCATAACAGATTCCGCTACAGTCTGGTAACAGATTCCGTTACAGTCTGGTAACAGATTCCGTACAGTCTCGTAATAGATTCCGTTACAGTCTCATAACAGATTCCGTTACAGTCTCGTAACAGATTCCGCTAGTCTCGGAACAGATTTGACTTTTCACCTTAGTCCTGCTTAAAGGATTTAAAAAGTTCTGTATTCTTTTTACTTCTAATTTACTTCCTGCTTCCTTTTTTTCATTTTCTTCTGCATCTTCCCTTTTTTCTTTTTCTCTTTCCCTCTCTTTTCTTTGTCTCTATCTTCTTCATCTTCTTCTTCCCTCTCTTTTGCTTGTCTCTATCGTCTCCTTTTTGTTCTTCTTCTTCTTCTTCTTCTTCTTCTTCTTCTTATTATTATTATTATTATTATTATTATTATTATTCTACTGTTTATTATTAAATAAAATGATTGACAATATTCCAATATTTTGATGCCACATTGTTGATGTCACATTGTTGTGTTTGACATCATGATTGGTACATTGGGCGACGTATATTAAATGAGAATTAGTACAATTACCACCCTCTACAGAAATCGTGATGTTTCGCTTTGAATTTCTGATAGAATTAACTTGATTCATGTTGTTGCACAACGAACAGGGTTTTCCTTCTCTGTGAAGGTTTTTGGGATTACAACGATCTGAAAACTCCCTATAATAATATAATAACAATTATTATTATTATTATTATTAAAATGAGAGAGACATGTACCATCAACGTTACGCTGAGATACAAATATTTTATTATCAATATTTCATGTTTATCCTATTTTCTCTCTTTTTGTCTATTCCCCTCTATCTCTTCTCACTTCTCGTCTCATCGTTTTCGTATCGTCTATTTTAAATTTTCGTCAGTGATAGTCATTAAGTTGAAATCACGTTATATGGAATTCTTTTCTAATCGGATTCTCTATCCCTTTAGCCTTGTGCCATACTAGGCAAAGGATAAAAATTTCCCTAAATGATATTTTATAAAAGCAAAATCGAAATTCAAAAATTGCCAAACGATACATTTCTCTCGTTTTCATTGACGACAAATTCGCCTTGGAAATAAGACTATCCAAATTCCTTAAAAAGATGAGAGTATTGACCACCTCTGAAACTTAAACTAAAGGTAAAGGATACTAATATTTGCTTTTTTTTCTTTTTAAATAAATTTCATTTTTGGATAAATTCTTTTTCTAAGCATGAAATGTTGTTTATAAATATTCATATGAAAAATGGGAGAAATGTAAGCATTTTATAATCCTGATTCTTTCTATGTTAATCTGCACACATCTATCATACTCATTCGCTAGCGAGCTATCACATTCTGTACCTATCTATCTATCTATCTATCTATCTATCTATCTATCTATCTATCTATCTATCTATCCCAGTCTGTTCCTATCTATCTATCTATCTATCTATCTATCTATCTATCTATCTATCTATCTATCCCAGTCTGTTCCTATCTATCTATCTATCTATCTATCTATCTATCTATCTATCTATCTATCTAGTTTTCGCCCTTTTAACTGTTAAAGGTCTCTTACGCAGACTATTTCCTCCATGACTGCTTATGCAATACACATTATTTTCATTTTATCACCGTCTTTAGCGTCCTCCAAGCCAAGCGTATCAAATTTGTCCAACAAACATTGATATACACAGAAGGTGTTTTTCTTTCCGGGTCTCCCGGAAAGAATTAACGAGTAGAATTCCATCATAAAGAAATAGAGATCAAGGGACAACAAGTCGGAATTTGTCTTCTAATTTAAGTTTAAACTTAATTAAGAAAAAATAATTAACTAATTAAAAAAAAGAAAAACTCGTTCAATTTCTGAATACCGAAATCGTCGAAAAATAATCAACCGAAAAACTATGAATTTTGCTTCAAACTCGGGTTCATTGCATTCACTTACGTACAAATATCTATATCTACTCCCCTCCCCCAGCTATGGGTAAATAGCAGGACAGACTGCGTCTTGTAGCCGTGTTTAGCAACCAGCCTTTCGCAGAATGAAATGGCAACCTACCGCAAGAAAATCTGCCTAGTCAGTCATAAATTGAAAGAGACATGATCGCCCAAGCGTGTATCACGATGGATACTTAACTGACCGACTAAACACTTTAAACGTTCTGAGATCATTTATATAAATATTTATTGGCTGAAAGAAAATACACAAAAGATAACTCCATTGAAAAGGAAACTATCTTCTTTCACAGAATCCAGTGTCAGAATAAAAAATTATTAAGTGCAATAAATTCATTTCATAAAACCTATGGTGTTTGAACCTGTTTCGCAAAATTTTCAGAGGTGATACATTTTGAATTTATTCATGAATGAATTTATCAAGATAAATTCGTGGTCAATTGCACACTTCCATAAAACGAAAAAAGCTTACAAGTCAGTTATGTGCCATGCGTGATACACGCTTAGGCGATCATGTATCTTTCGATACATGACTGACGAGGCAGATTTTTTTTCGCGCAGTAGGTTGCCATTTCTTTCTGCGGTAGACCAGTTGCCATCTAAGGTTATAGAACCCAGTCTGTCCTGCGATTTACCCATAGATTGGGTGAGGGAGAAAAAGAGGATTTATACCTTTCCCGTTGGTGTTAGCACGTAAGTGAATGTAATGGATTTGACTGGAATTCGAACTCTGCTCTCTCATTCCGCAATCTGAGCCACTATCCATTTATACAGTTTGCTTCTGAGAGCAAAAACGATACCAGTCAGTTATGTGCCATGCATGATACACGCTTGGGCGATCATGTATCTTTCGATACATGACTGACGTGGCAGATTTTTTTTTCGCGCAGTAGGTTGCCATTTCTTTCTGCGGTAGACCAGAACCCAGTCTGTGCTGCTATTTACCCATAGCTCGGGTGGGGGAGAAGAAGAGGATTTATACCTTTCCCAAGGCTATTATCACGTAAGTAAATGTAATGGATTCGACTGGATTTCGAAAATCCGAGCCGCTATCCATTATTCTACCGTGTCACTTTACAAGACTCACCAGAAACGATATCACGTGAGTAGAAAACAATTGAAAGGAAGAGGAATTACGAAGAAATATATCACACATGAAATTTCGAATTCTGAAATTAATGTAAGGTTATTTTGTTTTTTGTTTTTTTTGTATGCGAGAAGATAATTTGTTGTTTACAATCTATGTTCTTTTATTATAGATGTTTGAAACAGTAGTAGCGTTTTTAGACGTGTGAATATGTAAAAAACAACCATACACACACACGCGCGCGCAAACAAACACACGTACATAAATACGCATTATATAAATAGATATATAATTGGGTATTTGGGCAGCAATCTCTCTTTTAAGCAAGTTTCATTAATGATGGCTGAAAAGATACTGCGATTAACTTTTTATTCAGTTTTTCTTGTGTTCGATTTCGTCCCTGGGCATAAAGTGTGTAAAAACTGTCCGAATGTTCTATATATCCGCGCGCTTTCGGCTATTCTACTAGCCATTAGCAATGATAACTTATTTTTAACTGAATGTCTTTATATATGTATATAGTGTGATTTTTTCGCCAAAACGGTCAGCACATTGTGTCCGTGATCATAGTGGATGCTATTGCGTTGGCTTTAAAAAAAAAAAAATATTATTAATGCTTCCATGCTTTTTACATGTAGATGATGCTATTATAGTTATATTTTCCATGAGTATGCGGATGTAGTTTGGTATATATATACATACATACACGCTCTCACACACACACACACACACACACACACACATATATATATATATATATATATATATATATATATATATATATATATATATATATATTCATTTTTCCCCTTGGAAGTGTAACCTGATGAGCCAGGGGAAAAGGATTTTCCTGGAGAAATAAATTATAACCAATGGACCCTTAAAGTTGTCTGTTTTCATTATTATATATATATATATATATATATATATATATATATATATATATATATACAGAAAGAGAGAGATTTATCGTATTTACAGATCCTGATTTGCGATATTATGCGAAACTCTGGAGTCAGGAAAGTCGTTTGAACATTTATTGAGTAGGATTTTCAGGTCGTGCAATGGTTAGAATCTCAGAATGCGAAATCGGTGAACTATAAGAGAAGGGCAAATCCGAATGCAAAATCTGTGCAACATTGGTGATGCAAATACTTGGAGTGTAACTAAGATCAGCTTAACGCAGATGCAATATATACCACAAATTGTTTTTCTTCTTTCTTTTATGGGTTTGAATTTAAAAAAAAGTGTGTGTGGGGGGGTCTGAGCAAACGAGCATGCCCGGAAACGAGGAATCATGCGGAAGACGAGAAATCTCTGATTTGTCGAAACAGTTCCGAGGATATTGTCGGTCTAATTATCTACTGAGCACTTTTTTACCAACCTCTTCTATTCCTTGGACAACCAACTTCGTGGGAAATCCTTCACAGATGAGGCAGACTTGTGGCAGGCACTCACAGATTTCTTTGCGTCCAAGACACCAGACTTTTACCGCCAGGGCATTACACAGCTGGAAGCACGTTGCCAAAATGTGCCGCATACCGATGGGGATTACTTTGAGAACTAATGGGATGTCAAATTTGCAAGGACCTTTGGGTTATTTTTGCATTATATATATATATATATATATATATATATATATATATATATTATATTATAAGATATTATATATATATATATATATATATATATATATATATATATATATATATATAAGAGATTATAATAAAAAACATATTGAAATCGCTACACAAAAGCTTTCATATTCCAATATTATGATTTTACTACTTCAGGCGATGGTAAGTAACTGGTGATTAAATGATTTTTAAGGAAATTTAAAAACAAAGTGTTCCCTATTTTTCGAAAGTTAAAGGAAGGGAGACAAAAAGAAAGAAGCACAAAGACTCGCCGTATTTATATAAACTATATAACGAGACAATGATAAGAAAAGTAAAAGTCCTACCAGGATTTATTAATGGTGTACACAAATTTAACACCATAAGAAACTCAGATGACATTGTATTGAGAGCAGAAACAAAGAAAACTGCAGGAATTTCTAAGCAACGTAGTAAAGGAAAGCGGGAAGAAAGGACTGTCGTTGTAAGAAGACAGAATGTGTGGTCGTCATCAAGAGGAGCAGCCCAAGATGGGAGGCACGAATTGAAGACATCAATATCAAGAAGGTACAGAAATTTATCTATCGGGGAAATTCGATAATAGACGACGAAAAATATAGCACAGATATCCGAAGGCGCATTAATGTAATGGACAGTGCCTTCCAGAAACTAAACAAAGTATCAAGTAACACGAAAATTTCGTTGGAAACAAAGAAGAGTGCTGGAGTGCTATTTAATATTGTTGTAACCGAGAAAAGGTTACTGAATGAGGATAAGCAAAACGGTGGTTGGAAATGAAATGGTAATCTTTATAACATCAACAAAATACAATACTCGCTAGCGACGTGAAGTAGGTAAACCACTGCTAGTGGTGGACTACTTAGCATATTACGGTATTTACCTGCCTCCCCAAGAGGTAAGATGCGGGACAAGGCCAAATTTAATGTAGTGAAATCCGAGCCCGTTGGCTCGGGCAAAAATTGCCTGTAGACACCGCATACGTGGGATCGGGTGTCTGTCTACCTCCCCGGACGAGACTCTGCCCTTCGGCATAGCCTCGTCCGGGTTCCTTTCTACCTTCGGGCAGGGATTTTGACACGGCAAAAGCTTCCTACGCTGACAGCATAGACAGCATATTATGATATTTACCTGCGTCCCCACCAGGTAGGATGTGGCACAAGGCCAAATTTATTGAGGGGAAATCCGAGCCCGTTGGCTCGGGCAAAAATTGTAGATTAAGTGACAGTAGTAATGGACAGTGGCTCGGATTGACGAATCGGAGAGCTGAGTTCGAATTCCAGTCAGATCCATTACATTCACTTATGTGTAATACCCTTGGGAAAGGTATGAATCCTCTTCTTCTCCCAGCTATGGGTAAATAGCAGGACAGACCGGTTCCTAGAGCCTTGGATGGCAGCTGGTCTACTGCAGAAAGAAATGGCAACCTACTGCGAGAAAAAAATCTGCTTCGTCAGTCATGTACCGAAAGATGAATGATCGCCTAAGCATGTGTCACGCATGGTACATAAGTGACTGACAGTTCTCTCTAATTAATTAATATGTTCTTTGTAAATATTTCAGGTACTTTTTTTTTTTTTTTTTTTTTTAGGTAATTCCTTGTTCTCCAATAAATATAGGCACGACCGTTACTCTGATACTCCACAATTTACATTACTTTTGTTCAAAGCCTATTATCTTTTTCTACCTATCCTACTCTTTTTCAAAAGTGGAGGTTATGATGAGTGGACGCAAAATGCCTGACGCAAAATGCCTGACGCAAAATGCCTGACGCAAAATGCCTAACAAACAATAAGAAAGTTTTGGGAACTTAATTTAAAAAAAGAAAAACTCAAATACATCATGTTCACCAGCAACATTTTACGAATACATTTTCAATAAACAAATTGGAGGAGTTAACGTTAATATTGTGGCATGAGATTTTCTTGAAAACAATATTTCCCTAAATATTTTGTTTTCAGATAAAACAATTTTCTTGTTCTCATATTCTTATACGAATCGCTGAAAATATTTTTATTTCTCAGAGTAAAAAAGTGAAGAGCACGCCTTGAAGCCGTTAAAGTATTTTGTACAAAGAAATAAGTGTATGCAAGCTGTTCTAGACTGTCTGTCAGTCTAAATCCAGCCTTGTTTGAAAGACTAAATGTTAGATGAGGCTGTTTAACTGATTGGATACAATTTCAATGTCTCTGCGTGTATGAGTCTGCGCCAGCGAAACTGCTTTCCTTTTAGATTGTATCAGTTTATGGTTCAACACGACTTGAACATAATAAATCAGCAGAGTGGCTCATGTATGGATGCCTAGACAGGAAATAAAAATTATTTTATGATAATTGATTCTCTGCACGAAAACCAGTTTATACTGGATAAATGTTAATATCGTTTGAATAAAAATATGAATAAATTCACTTTTTTAACTTTATTTTAACATAGCGTCTTAATGGTGGAGGTGATGTGTGTATATTTTTTTGTATTTTTTTAATGAGAGAAAAAAATTAATTGCTCTCTGTTTTTACAGATTTTACAAGATCGTGACTGTATAAAGCGTGGATAACTTGCTTATCGTGAAAATCATCATTGGAAAAAGACAGGTCTTTACATAGGCTTGAAACAAGTCTGCAGACACAGAAGATAAACTGACCAGCAGGTAAAAGAGTTGCAAGTTTGAGACTCACCATGCAGAATAGTTGAACAGCTGAATATTTATATTCCGAGTAGCGTAGCAGTTATCGGGGTAAAATGTGGAATTGGCCCATTGACGCCATTGCGTTCCATTTTGTACAGATGTCCTTTGAAAATCAGTGCAATCATCTCTTCTCCACCAAGCTATTGGTTAAATAGCAGAGCAAACTGTTTTCTCTAAGCTTGATTAGTGACCACTTAGGAGAAAGAAAACTGTGAATTCAAAACTGGTTTGAACTGGGGCTAGCAAATGTACCCTGCAATAGGAAACCCACGGCAGCAGCACCTCGTGTACTTGGAGTGGGGTTGCCATATATTCCACAATTGAGTCTAATGGGAGTAAGGAGGAATGGAAGAAGGAATATTTGTAATCATTTAGTTTTAATTAGTAATTTCGTGATATTACGATTCATATATATATTCATATATATATATATATATATATATATATATATATATATATATATATAATTATTTATATGATACTTACCTGGAAACTGTGCTCCGGTCCTGTTGCTGGTAGTATCACTGCTATGACTAGCTTAGGCCAGCTCTGACCAGCTTGGACAAGCTCTAACCAGCTAAGACCAGCTTAGACCAGTGGCCCGAGTGTTTCCACTCGGGTTCCCCACGTTAAAACCGACCTTGTGTCACATCCTGATTTAAGGGCGTCAAGTAAATATTTATAGATATATGAATTGTAATTGTTACTTTGTATATAGTTTGATACGCGTTATATATATATATATATATATATATATATATATATATATAATATTGTATATATATATATATATATATATATATATATATCGTACAATTGGATTTAAGATACCATTAGTTAATGACCATTTTCACCTGCGAATATTAATATTTAAAATTCGCAGAATTTTTCAAACTGTTTATGGTGTCAATTTGTAGAAGGGTACTGGTTAGTTAGGGAAGGAAAGAGAGAGAGAGAGAGAGAGAACGTCAGAAGGGACAGAGGCGAAGAGATGATAGAAGAAGATATAGTTACAGGAGGTAATGTGGAGTATTATATTATGGAGGTAGGAGTAGGCAGGGGGGGAAGTAAAACTCGACGTAATGGTATCTTAATTCCAATTGTACGGAAAATTTTGCTCTGTTTAATGAAAATAAATACTGAGCACTCTTTGCGAGTCAATTTTAATATTTAATATTTTAAATTTTATATCGTGTTAATAGGACTCACCGCTTCAATCATACCAACGGATTACTACCTACCTACCTATATATATATATATATATATATATATATATATATATTAAGACATTTTTATGTTTATACATTCTTTTTATACATACAAATATTAAATAAATGCTCTGTTTATAATAAACAGTATTAAATAACATTCACCGGCCTGAATGTCCAAGAAATTTTCATAGCAAATATTCGTCCTCCGACAGGATTCGAACCTATAAAAAGAATGTATAAGCATAAAAATGTCTTAAAATAATTGTCGGGCTTTGTCCATTTCATAATGTGTGACGTCATTTGTTTACATTTGATACGCCATGAGCAGATATGAATGTACGTGTTTGCTAACCTAACGCGCCTCTGTGGCCAAATCGGTAAAGGCACATCAAGCTAAATGACGGTGCCGTATAGGATACAGGTTCGAATCCTGTCGGAGGTCGAATATTATCTGTGAAAATTTCTCGGACATTCAGTCCGGTAAATGTTGTTTAATACTGTTTATTATAAACAGAGCATTTACTTAAATATTTGTATCTATAAAAAGAATGTATAAACATAAAAATGTCTTAAAATAATTGTCGGACTTTGTCCATTTCATAATGTATATTTCATCATGTATATATATATATATATATATATATATACATACTGAATAAAAAGGTAAGAGGAAAAACTATTCTTGGCCGACGCGTTTCATCCTCTTATGGACTCTATCAAGTTTTTCCTCTTGTCTTTTTATTTATTTTTATTATTCATAGATACACTCTATCTGAAAATAATTCGCATATATATATATATATATATATATATATATATATATATATATATATATATATATAAAAAACAACCTGAATGCGTCAAAAGACCCCCGTCGTCTTATGCACGTCTCCCTCGTCTTTCTCTCTAGAAAAGTTTGTTAAGGACATTTAGCTTTAGATTTATTCGATAATTATTCAGACTATTATCCTCATCTTTGGTGTTCCAATCGCAACGCCTTAAAATTACAAGATATGAATGCAGACGAGGAAGGTTGGAAAGCCGACCGACTGAAATGTAATAATTATAACGGAAAAACTAAGGGTAATAACAAGAATGATTCGTTAAATAATGACAGGACTTCACCTCAGAACTTCAGAACACTTTCCGGGGACCAAAAAACGTATCGGCTGGAATGTTCTAATCAAAATCATTTTCAATTAGAATATACCAAGTAACGAATCTCTTTCTTTTGCCAACATCAGAGAGAATCAGACACTCAGAAAATAACCATAAAAAGACAATAGAACCTTTCGCCAAATGATTTTATCACTGAACCGCACAAGCAAATAAGATTTAATTCTTTCTTTGCCTTTATTTCAAAACCAAAAAAAGAAAATGTTTTCTCCCTTCTGTCCTTCCATAAAAAAAAATATTTATCTCAGATTGAAAGACCCCCTCCCTTTTCCACTTTCCTCTATAATAAAACCAAGGAGGCTTAAGTATCCCACT
The DNA here is from genome assembly GCA_903632075.3 of Acanthosepion pharaonis. Lineage (NCBI taxonomy): Eukaryota > Metazoa > Mollusca > Cephalopoda > Sepiida > Sepiidae > Acanthosepion > Acanthosepion pharaonis. The sequence goes on along the minus strand of CAHIKZ030000012.1, from coordinate 1,206,627 downwards.
GCGCTTATTAGTCTTACGATTTATATAAATAAACATTAGAGAGATTAGATAGAAACCACACCGTTTTTTTTTTCCTCTGGTTTCTCTGACAGAAGATAGTGAATCTTTGTTTGCCGGCCACCGTTTTTACTGACGAATTTAATGGAAAGAATTTTCACAAACAAAGCTTTTTTTTTCTTTACAAACAGAAATATTTCAAAATATGCAGTCTTTGCAAATCTCCAGATGCGTTAAAACAGAATTACTTTGGAATTTGGATTAACAAATTCAAAAATTCCCAAAAGAATTCAACGAATAAACGCAAAATTTTGTAACATTAAAATATAAAATTATATGTCTCTATAAAATTATGTCTGTATAAAATTATGTCTGTATAAAATTATGTCTGTATAAAATTATATGTCTCTATAAAATTATGTCTGTATAAAATTAAAAAGAATATAAATACCAATCAATTTTAAAAGATGAAAAGAAATAAAAGAAAATATTAATTAGGACCATTCAATATTTTGACGTAGATATAAAGAGAAAGAAAGATTTTATTTTAGGTACCTCCACAGAAATTCGATATTCGGTTTAAAATGAACTTTTGAAAATGAAAAATCTTTCTTGAAGCTTTTATTTTAGTTTTAATTTCAAGCTAGTAGATTAAATTTAATATTTCCCCCAATCAAAATACTTTTCTGCATTTCAACTCTAATTTAAATTGACTGGAAAGAGTTTTTGTTTTGAAATCGATAAGAATCGCTAATTTTTTACGCTATTTTAGAAAACTTCATCAAAATGTAATACTATTAAAAATATTTCAAAATTTAAATATACTTTTCTGAAACTTTATTTGAGGAATATTAGCTGATTTAAAGTTGAATTAATCTGATTTGAAACAAATATTACTTCTATTGAGTCTTGTAGGCATCTCCCTTTCATTTAACAGTTCCGCTAGTGACACTCCTTTGGTTGTATTTGGAGTGGTGTGATATTGTAAAAGTATACTACATAAGCGTGTTTCTATATCTCCCTCCTGAATCTTTTTCAAGAATTCATTAAAAGATTCTACATCCCTCTCTGAATGACCGTTCGTAACCGGATGGTATAGACTTGATATGATTTATGCCATTGTTAGTCATAAATTCTTCAAACTCTGCACTAGTGAAACAGATGACATTATCCGTCACACACTGATCTGGTTGACTATGTTCTGTGAATTTCCCGATAGCAGTGCTTGCAGTTGCTGTGTTCATAAGAGGTGCATCTAACCCAGCGTTTCTCAACCATGGTTCTCGGGAATCCTAAGGTTCCGCAAAAGGTCCCCAAGCGTTCTGCGAGAACAGGTGAGATAAGCTAATGTACTTTTGATTTTTTATTTAATTTCATATACGTAATATTATTAAACACATACAATATATTCTTGGTTATTGTAATATTGGAATATAGACACCATCCTATCTAACCTATTATGTTATTAAAAAATTCTTAGCCCATTTATTGGTTCACAAGACATTTTGCCTTGATTTACCTTCTGTCTTTTCAACATTGCCAGTAAAGGATAAAAATTTAAAAAAAAAACTGATGCAGCAATTATCTTTTTTCGTTCTGTTTATATTTATATTATAAATATATGATATTGGTTACTTATGTTTATTTTTTACGTTCGAGTTTAGAATTTTTTGTGTGAATGAAAACTCTCTGAGGAAGTATTATAAACGAACAGTATGAATCTTATTTAGCATTACAGAAAAATTTGACAAAGAAATATTAATTTTTCCTTAAACCAGTTATTCAAAAATATATACTATATTTACCACGTGAACTACGATGAAAATAAAATGAGAAAGATATGGTATATAATTTTGTTTTTGCACAGGGGTTCCTTGAGACCGGTAATTTATTTTAAGGGTTAAGCAAGTGTAAAAAGGTTGAGAAACGTTGATCTAACCATTTAGAGTAGGCATCTACAATGATAAGGAACATTCTCCCTCCTTAAGGTCCTGCATAATCCAAATAGATATGAGACCAGGGTTTCTGTTGGAATTCCCAAGAGTGTAATGGAAATGATTTGGTCATTTTGCGATATAACTGGCATACTGCGCAAATTTGAATGTGGCTTCCGATATCTTTATCCATTCCCGGCCACACACATGGCTTTCATCCAATTCCCTCATCATGAAAAACCCTTGGTGCATGTTGTGTAGCTCTTTTAGTATTATTTTTCTTCTTTTTCTGGTATGATTACACGTTGTTCCTATAAAAGAAACCTCTCATACACTGTTATTTAATCTTTAAGTGAGAAGTATGGTTTGATGGCTTTCTTCATTGCTCTACCTGGCCATCCAGATTGAACAAAGGTGAATACTTGTGACATCACTGGGTCCCATCGTGTCTAACTTTTAAATATTTTTTTCATCAACCGGCCTTGCCACAAGTAAGTTCATTAGCCGGATTATTTTTCCTGGAATGGAAACAGGTGTGGACGATACTTTCAATAATGTCCTACTAAGGGCATCTGCATTTGACATATCGCATCATTTCCTGTACCCCAAGGTATACTCATAGGTTAACAACGTGAGTGTCCATCTTTGAATGCGTCCTGATGCTAGGGCATGTATAGTTTTCGATTCTCAAAATAGTCCCAATAACGGTTTATGGTCTGTCACAAGGGTGAAATGACGACCATACAACATCTGATGAATCTTCTTCAGCCCATATACCACAAACAGACCTTCTTTATTAATCTGTATGTCATTTTTCTCCGCCGCTGCTGTGTGATGCATAGACAATTGACTTCTCTTTTCCAATCCTCCATAATATGGCATATTACAGCGCCTACATCATATTGTGTCGCATCACATGCCAGGATTATTTCTTTCGTACTGTCATGGTGTTCTAACAATTCTGTGGATGTTAGCAGATTCTTGAATTTGCGAAATGACTGTACCTACACGGAATACCAACTCCACGATTCATTCTTGGCTAATAGTTGGTGTATAAGTGCTGGTACTTTTGACAGACGTGGTAGAAATTTATGGTAATAGTTTCAGTCAGTTATGTGCCATGCGTGATACATGCTTAGGCGATCATGTATTTTTCAATATATGACTGACGAGGCAGATTTTTTTTTCCCGAAGTGGGTTGCTATTTCTTTATGCAGTAGACCAGTTGCCATCCAAGGCTACAGAATCTGGTCTGTCCTGCTATTTGTGGGCGGAGGTAGAAGAGAATTCATACCTTTTTCCAATGGTATTAGCACGTTAAGTGAATGTAATGGATTTGGCTGGAATCCGAACTCGGCTCTCCGATTTCTCAATATTATCCGCTATCCATTACTCGAACGTGCCTCCTAGTTTACCATACCTAAATAGGATTTCCACTGATTGGTATTTTCCGGCTTTGGTGCCTCTATTATCGCTTGCACGTTTGCTTTCACCGGGGTGATTCCTTCTGCCATGAATCTGTGTCCGCAGTACACAACCTCTATTGCCAGGAATGCACATTTGTTCCTCTTCAATCTCAGCCCTGAATTATGAAGTCGTTTCACTACCACGTCCAAGTTCTTCAGGTGTTCCGTCTCATTCTTGCCACTGATCAGAATACCATACAGTCTCAGAATAACATGCGTAATCCGCGCCAACAGGTTTTCCATCACCCCTATCCCTGAAAAACAACCGGACTGGATGAAATCCCATAGGGTAGTCTGGAATACATAAAAAGCCCCCTACGTGTACTAATTGTCGTGTAATTACGATTCTCCTCATCCAGTAGCAACCTGTTAAGAGATGTGGCTTAAATCCAACTTGGTGAATAACTGGCTCCACTTCCGATCTTAGCCAGCAGATCTTGTGTTTTTGGGATTGCGTAGTTATCAAGTTTCGAAGCCTGGTTCAATGTGAATTTGTAATTCTTGTATATCCGAATGCTTTCATCTGCCTTCACTATAGGAATCATGGACGCTGTCCACTTGGAATATATCACAGGGACAATGGAGCCTGCCACCTGAAGTCGCTCAATTTGCTGCAGTGCGTAGGCTAATGGCCTGGGTTTAAAATATTCAGGCATAAACGGTTTACTGTTAAGAGAGTTACTATTTCACAAGATGGCTGAAGACTTTTAAAACATTATCAGGATATCACAAGTTTACTTATCACCAGCATGTAATGTATTTATATATTATATGCACACCCTCTGCTGTGGCCAGGTATTGAACTCACAACTCTCTGAAGGAAGTCACTTTTTGGATCACTCAACTAACGCCTTCATCCAATAGGCCAGCAAAGGGAACAAAATCTTAGCGGGCTGAGTTACCAAGAGGAATTAACTGAAACTGGGATATCAAAAGCCATGGTTCGTAGAATTATAACAATGTACCCCCGTCGATTAAATAAAGTGTTCGGTTCAAAATTCCAGCGTATATCACCTGAAGAAGGCCGGAGTGTACAACGGCCGAAACGTCGTGAATATGGGAATAACGATGATCTTTTTGAAGAATGTAATTAGCGTAAATAGTTACAGTAACTCAACTCAGAAGTATTATTTATTATCAATAACAAATGCATGAAATTAAAGTATACATAATCATTAAAAAATCTTGTTTTTAAACTTCTCGTCTTGTAGAAGTCAATATTATTCTATAAAAGTGATCGATTTATTTTTACAGGTGGAAATAAGTTAGTCTAAGATTAAAAGTTGAAAACAAGAAAACTGTCTGAGTTGAATGACAGTAGGGGTTGTCTAAGACGAGACGACCGTTTCTTGTGGTTCACTAAATTAAAACCGACAGTCGAGAGGAAGTTATGTCATGAATCGTCGTTCTCTAAAATAGCAGCGAATAGAGTCAGAAGGATCGGCGTTTGGAATTTAAAAAAAAAAAAAAGAAGAGAAAAATGAAGAGAAAAATAAATTCTAAAATCATGGTAAGGAAGTGAATAATTTTAGATAAATAAAAACAGGTTAAAAAGAAATAAAAAAAAAAGATTGTAAGATAAAAAGAATAAAACAAAGAATAAGATAAAACATACTCTAAAAAAAACGCAGCAACAAAAAAGGTTCAGTTGTTTTTGTTCTTTTCACAAAATCAAACATCCAAATGCCGTTGTCTGCTTTATCTCGAAAGCTGCTGTCGGATATAAAATTGTATGGAGACAATTGTTACCCTGCACCGTTTATCGTTGATTTGATTAGAACACTCGGCTTGGTTATCAAATCACATTCTTTGCTCAGTTTTTCTTGATTTTCCCCTTTCATGTTGTTTTAGTGACAATTAGTCGCGTTTGTGAAAACATTAAAAGAAAGACAAAAATGGGTCTAAGAAGAGCTTATCGGCCTTATCTTTCTCTTCTCCAATTTTGATACTCTCTCCTTCTTTCATGTTTTGGCAATCCGTCTATCTATATTTTTTTTGTTTATTTTCTTCATCTTTCTTTATATTCTTTTTACTTTTATTTTTATCTCTCGTCTGTTTTCTCCTTTTCCTCATTCTTTTCGTTCTCTTTTTCTTTGTATCAAATTTTCTTCAATCAAGTTTTTTTTTTCTTTACACTGTCTTTTTATTCCTTTCTTCTTCAGTTTCTTCGCTTATTTTTTTTTCTTTCCCCTTATACTTAATTTTTCGTGATTTTTATCTCCTTTCCTTTCTCCATGCTTTTCTACCATTTTTATTTTTTCTTCGTTATTTTTCATTTACTTCTTTAGTCTCGTGTCCTATTTGCTCTTCATTTTCTGTCACTCGATCTTTTTTTTTTCTTTGTGCTTCTCATTTTCAAACACGCTTTTTTTCCCCCAGTTTTATTGTGTTCGACCGACATTGTTTGTCTTAACTTATACCATAAACGTCACGCCAAGTTATCGTCATTTTAGAACGGGTCTTTATGCATTGAAGAACTGGAAACTTCGTGAAAGTAGAGAAGACAAGTATTCAAGAAATGAGTCTCCCAGTTTGTAATCCTGCATCTAGATAGAGAAGAAAAAAAGCAATACCTAAGTTTTAAAATGCATTTTTAAAAATGTAAAATCTTTCTTGAAGGTTTTATTTTAGTTTATTAAATTTAATATTTCCAATAAGCAAAATTTTAAACTGAATTTAAACTGATTGGAATTATTTTTATTATCAGAAAAAGCGCTAAAATCGTCCATATTGACAAATCTTTTAACACAACGTAATTCTCTTTATTAAAATTTCTTTCAAAAATAAAATATATTTTTCGGAAACTTTATTTTAGAAAGATTAGCTGATTTAAAGTTTAATTAATCTGAAAACAAATATTACTTACATTTAGTTTAAAATATTACAGAAAAGCAATTTTAGCACAATATGGGTGTTTTATGAAGAGCTGACTACTCTTTCGATAGACTTATGCGTTGGGATTTTTTAAGGGGGACATAACTGTAACAATTACTTGACGAGTATAACGTGAACGCCTTTTCTATATAATTTTTTTAACTGACTAGTAACCTTAAAAAATTAAGAAAATACTCTGAGCAATCTGATATTTTATTGAATGTTATATACTTTGACTTTATAATGTAACTTGCGAAGACTCTTGTTGGAGAAATATTAGAATATTACCAATAAATTTTATCATTACTATAGTTAACGCCCTTATTATCTGTATATGATGTGTTTGGACATCCGTATTTGCAAAAATCGACACGTCTATACTCACAGAATATTTTTTTTTAATATTGGGCGTCGTTGAATTGTAGTGAGCTTTTCCATTTATGATCAGGAAATACAGTCTTAATTTAATAACAATATTACTTAACCACTACAAATTAATACGGAATTTTAACAGATTTAAAAGTTTATAATTTATACAAATTAAAATTTTAAAAAAGATAAAAAACAATTCTCGTAACTTTCATCGAAAAATTTGCAAGCATGTTTTTCAGAGTTACATTTAAAAATTTTAAACACTTATCCGATGGTCAAAGTCATCCCTCCGTCTGCAATATTTTGAAGGTATCCGACTGAAGACAACGTTATTACTTCTTTCTCATTTTATCAACAGCACTGGTCAGCGGGCGTGGCTCAAGCTGATAGTAGCCTGTCACTCAAAACAGACCACCCACTATTTAATGACCGTTATACTTTATCCTTCAGTAATAAACAGAAGGAAACTTATCAGGCTATTTTGTGTGTGTACATTTCGTTTCACTTTTATTGGTTCCTCAGACACATCCCGCGTCACAAGGAGTTTGTTCCTGAAATAATTGTCTTTAGCGCGTCAGTAACAAAAAAGTGTTAGATTTTAGTCTGTCTCTAACTTGTGAAAGTCTTGTTTATATGGCGACAACATTGTAGATTTTGATAATTGAACTTTGAGTATTAAGATGAGGAACTGTCAACCTCCTTTGACTTATTCGATTCATTTATTGATTGTTCTCCTCCTCCTAATCATCATCATCATTATTATTATTATTATTATTATTATTATTATTGTTGTTGTTGTTGTTGGCACGTGGCCGAATAGTTAGAACGTTCGCATTCTGGCGGGTTCGAATCCCGGGTTCGAATCACGAAGGAGACTTCCTGATGTTATCGGACTGGAGGGGTCGTTCCCAGCGTGCGGCACCCTTGGCAAGTTCCTGAAAACCATATCACGGGTTGACCCAAGCCTTGTGAGTGAAATTGGGTAGACTGAACCCTTGCTAGCTTGAGTATGCTAGCCTTGTTCAAATTGTTGATCACGCTAGATAACACGCTCTTTCTCAGAAACTGTAGTTACGGTCTGCTCAGCATAGTTGCAGTATAAATCACAGGCGAGCTCTGTGGGTTTTGAATAAGCACAAATGTGCCTGAGCAAGCGTCTGCAATAGGGATTGGCTAGCCACCCTCATAGACAGGTATCCTCGAATGCGAGTGACAAGCTATACATTATTATTATTATTATTATTATTATTATTATTATTATTATTATTATTATAGATACGGCCTATAGATTACGTCCTAGCCACCTTCAGGCATCCATTATTTTAGTTTATAGATTTTACACATATATATTTGTGTATATATGATATTTTTTAATTCTTTAAACCTCTTTGGGGAATAAACAATAGTCTGCATACGGAGACAGAACGAGATCAGCGAATGCACAAAAATAGAAAGAGAAAATAGAAAGAGGAGTAAGACAAGGAAAAGAAGAAGAAAGGACTAACTATTGACTATAAGAAGACAGAATGTATGGTTGTAGCAATAGACAAGTTATAAGCTGTCTATGGCATAGCGAAAGATGCCTTTCAAAACTAAGCAAAGTATTAAGAAACAGGACAATTTAGTTAGAAACAAAGAAAACAGTACTAAACTGTTATATATCAGTCCTCTTATATGGCAGTGAATGCTAGACAATCTGATCACAGATGAAGAAGAGACTTGAGGCAACAGAAATGTCGTTCTACAGAATGATACTGAGAATATCATGAACCGAACATGGGAGCAACGACGAAGCTTTAGCGACATTGGTAACAAAAAGGACATATATACTTAGCGCCAGCAAGAGACAATTGAAATTTCTAGGACACGTAATGAGGAAAGAGGACTTAGAAAATTTGACACTGACAGGACATATTGAAGACAAGAGTGACAAAGGAAAGAAGAGCATAACGCCTGCCTAATGAGTTTGTTTTAATGGAGGACAGGAGAGGGATTAGGAGATATAGCGAATAAACAGAATTTACTAAGAGCTACAAAAGATAGGAAATCGTCGAGAGCCATGATCGGCAACGTCCCGTCTTCTAAGATTGGTTATGTCACTAGAGCAAATCGATTTTGGAATCGTCCTATTGCACTTGATTTGAAAGTTGGATTTTGACATGATAAATAATGATACGAAATATTTTTCCAAACCGTTTCCGTTTTTTGAGGAAACGTGTTTAATGATTAAGTTTAGGTTGGAAATTGGAGAGGCGAAATTTCATTCATTGGTCAGTGAATAGCACGGCCTTATTAAAATTTATAATTGAAATATATGCAATTGTTTTCAGATTAAAAGATATACTAAATTCCATAGCCAACAACTGCATAGCTTCAACATGATTCAGAGAATAAACTTACAGAGCAATGCTTTCGCCTTGCTTCCAGAAAATATTCTTTTCTCAATGTTGAAGTCAGATGAATTCGAACTGAGCGAAAAGACTCTAAATAATTTCTGTCCATTAAATAAATAAAAATTTATACATACTTAATTAGTTATGTCAATTTACAAGACGAATTTTAACATTTCATTCAAATTACATCAAAAAACTATAACCAAGTCTGGGAAAATTTTCCAATAAAAATATTTATTTTGTTTTACAAGTAGCGAGCCAACAAAGAAGACATTTTTAAAAAAATGACATTTATCAAACCTGAAGCAACACATTGGTCAAATTTGATTAACCTCTCAGAAATTAAAAGTGCAGGAGCATATGGTATGGAGCTCAGCTACGAGAAATCCAAAGTATTGGTCAATAGCACAAACAGTAACACCTATGTTAAAATTACCATGAACGGGAATTCACTGGAGGAAGTGTCCAGTTTTAAATACTTAGGAGCAATCTTGTCTTAAGATGGTACCTGCAACTCGGAAATCCGCACACGGATTGCCGAAGCCATGGCAGCGATGGCCAAATTGGCAAGAATATGGAGGAGCAAAATCAGCTTTCAAACAAAGTACAGGCTGTACAAATTGCTGGTCGTCTCCATTTTCCTATAGGGATGTGAAACGTGGACACTGTTGGCAGAAACATAGAGAAGGGTCTAAGCGTTTGAGAAAATGCATGAGAAAACTCTTTGGCATCTTCTATTGGAAACATAAAACCAATGAGTTTGTGCAGAAAAAAGGTTGAAAGTTTTGTGGGCCACCAGGTACCGCTACACATCACTGTCAAAAGGAGAAAAATGGCGTGGTTTGGACATGTTACAAGGCACGACAGCCTGTGCAAGACCATCATTGAAGGCACCGTTGAAGGTGTGCGTAGTTGAGGACGCCAACGTAATAACTAGTTGGACAATGTCAAACAATGGACAGGTATGTCTGTAACAGAATTGATGATGATGATGATGATGATGATTCTCCCAGAAAGTTTTTTTTTTCTTTTTTAAATAATGAACTGCAATAATTTCTAATAAATAGAATGGCATTGGAGTTGTCGAATTTATCTGCACATTCGCAAGATGTGGAAAGAAAAGTTAAATTAACAACTTCACAAATTGTATATGGTCAAGAAAGAAGGGCCAAAGTAATAATTACTAAATCATTATGCCGTGAATTAAGATCTTTATTTACTTCAAAGGGAAATTATTCTGAACGCCTTAGCTATATTATGATGTAATATATTATGCGGTGCAGTCGTTATAGTACGATTTTAAATAAAGAATGGAAATTTAAAACATTTTGTCTTATAATTTTTACCCAGCATTATTATGGTATTATATACACACCTTTATCTATTTTTTGTTTTTATTATGATTTAACAAATAGTGAGAGATTTTATTGATTAATTCGCCTATTCTGTAATATTTTACAATTTTTACTGTTTTCACTTATGGAATATAAAAATTGCACTGTGTTGATTCATAACTATAATTTTAGTTTGAATATTCCATTCAATGTACCCAGTGGCGTAGCTAAGGGGTGCGATGAGGGGCGGACGCCCCTGGTGCCAGCAGAGGAGGGGTGACACAATGTCACCCCCAACAAAATTTTTCAACCAGGCTAAGGTGCCAAAAATAGTCTGAAAACAGTGGTGGGGACACAGGGTTTCGTAGGCTGGCATATGACCCCCCAGAAATAATTTATGACCCCCAGTTTTGTCCCCACGTCAGAAACTTTCTAATAAATTGTCGGGAAATTTGTGAGTAGGAAAAATAGCAATGTTTTCAGCTTTTGATTTGAACTGATTATTTTGTGGTATTCGATTTTGTCTTGGATCATACATGTAAACAGTAACGTACCGGTCAGTAGAGTAAAGTAGAGGTAGAGCATGTATGAAAATTTAGCTACAGCTAACCATTCAGCATAGGGTGAATCGGGGTCATTGGGGTGACATTTGAACGAACCGCCCCGGGTGAGGTTTACTCTAGCTACGCCACTGAATGTACCTAATACCAAAAAGTGAGAAGAAGGGACTAATCATAAACTACAACACAAAATGCATGGTCATCAGTAAAAGAATGAGCCCGAAATGCGATTTGCAGGCCGGAGACACTAAAAACCAAAGCAGGTGTGGAATACTCTACCCATTTTTCGGTAAGTGCGACACTGAGACCCGGAGACGTATTGGGATGGCTAAAGACGCATTCCAAAAGCTAGGCAGAGAATCGCGAGACAGAAGGATTTCCTTGGAAACAAAGAAAGGCGTACTGAGCTGACATCTGTCCACGTTTAAGGCAGCAGATGTTGGACGATCTCAAAGATGAAGAAGAGGCTCGAGGCGACGAAAATGTGGTTCTACAGAAGGATGCTGAGGATATCATGGACCGAGCGTGTGAGCAACAATAATGTCTTATAAAGGACGTAATCAAGGGGAAAGCCTATACTTAACATAAGGAAAAGGCAGTTGAAATTTCTGGGACACGTAATGAGAAAGAAGGGCCTGGAGAATCTGACACTCACAGGTCGAATAGAGGGAAAAAGAAACAAGGGAAAGCAATGCATGACATACCTGGCGGGTTTAAGCAAGTGGATAGGAGAATGTGTTCTGGGGGAGTTGCCAGAGGCATGAAACCTATTGATAGATACGGAGGGATAGGAGGAAGTGGAGAGCCATGATCACCTACGTCCTGGAAGGATACGGCACATAAAAAGAAAAAGAAGTGAAATTACCTTTAATACATTTACAAAGGAAAATTACCAACAATACATTTTATGATCTACATTGCTAAGTATCTCATAGCATATCTTTACTCTGAAAGTATAAAACTTAGTAAAAAATATCTGTAGTTGAAAGCATAAAATTACTTACAAAATAATTAGATTTTGTTGTCAAAAAATTCATAGATGTTAATATGCCGCTAAACAAAATCAATCAACGAGCCAATAATTCTGTTCTATCAAGTCTCTTCTTTATCTATGAGGAAAGTATCCAGCATTCACTGTTATAAAGGGTGTTCCAATAACTTGGATCGATTTTAAATATGAATTAAGTAAGCGTTTAATGATTTTTTTCTTTTTCTTTCAGATTTGGCGGACATTTGGGCGATATTATTTTTAACACATAATTGCTATGACTTAAATAACATGATCCAATAGAGAAATAAATAAATTTTCACCAATAACACTGACTGATGACTTTGATCCGTCTTAATGAAACACTCTTTTTCATCTTTGAGGAGAACGTTCAATGCCACGTAGCAGCTCAGTATTCTTTTCTTTGTCACCAAAGAAATCCTCTTCCCTCGCAGTACTCTGCCCAGCTTTTTGAATGCATCTTTGGTGATCCCAATCCGTCTTCGGATCTCAGCGTCACACCTACCGTCCTTCGTCAGAAAACTTCACCTGCTTGATTTTAATATCCCCGACCTGCAAATCGCATTTCGGGCTCATCCTTTTACTGATGGTTGCACTGATTGTCATTTTACTATAAAAATGTATTGTTGGTCATTTTAGTATAAAAATGAACAGATTTTTGTTTGCAGGAGGAGGGGACCATTATTTGACTAGAGCTAGGGCCCTAACAGGTGCTACGACCCCGGATCTGGGTGAACCTGGGAACAACAGCAGTTAAGAGGTAGTTCCACACTCATCAAAACCTCCAATCTGCCGATCAGAGTCCTTGTTACTGGATGTAGTTTATCGCCATACTCACGATGCGACAGAGTTTAGTTCTACCCACGAATGCTGGGGATGTCATGGACGCAACATATCAGTAATGAGGAGGCCTTAAAGAAAATATGAAGAACAAGGAAGTTTACAATTATAATTAGCAAAAGAGAGTAGAAATATCTGGAATATGTGATAAGCAAAAAGGGCCAATAGACAACGCAGAACATATTGATAGACAATCAGGGAATCGGCGAATAATAAGTATGTGTGAGTGAATTGAGGAAAGGATATGGTGGAGGGCAGTGATCGTCCACGTCCTGAATATACATAAAAAAACGAAATAAATGAAATCTTATATACATGTTGTTTATTTTGTCCTTGTGATAACGCCTATTACTCTTTCTGACTGGAGCTGGTATATCATTTCATTACCTGATCTACAGATTAAGCTTACGACTACGCATGCTTCAGTGATACGTATAACCACTATGTCACCGTCCTATGCAGGATACATAACCACTACTCTGTCCTGCGGGTTAACCTACCACCGCGCTGGTCACAGTGCAATCATCATCAAACTTTTAGAGGCTATCATCAGGAAGAAGGTGTCAGTCACCTTCACAGAAACGTCCTCCTGAGCGACAAACAGTATGGATTTTGCTCCTTTAGATCCCAAACTGAGGTTTTAACTCTCATTATGAATAGAATCAGTGAAGCGCTTCATCCATCACGAGTGTGCTCACCGTAGATATGACTGAAACTTTTGACAAGAGGTAGCTACAGAAACACCCAAGCTACAACATTTCTGGGGAAGTTTTCTCGATAATCAAGTCCTTGCTGTCGGGTAGGCCCACAAAAGAAATTGTTAATGGCCAATCCACTGCAGCCCATGAGATCAAAGCAGGCTTCTCTCCCATCAAGACCCTCTCTTTTTTTCTGTTCTATATTAACGAGAGATCCGCCTAAGAAGTTCTCAGATCACTTGCAAATTGATATGCACATGATAGCACTGTTTATTTGAGGACACTTGAAAATCTAGATGATGAGAACATGGTAGCTGTTCTTACATGTGACATTTGCCCGCACAGTTCAAGGTGGGGATGGCTGGTAACATTCAATACTTCCGGAAACCAAACTAGTAATATTGCATCATCACAGAGGAGAAAGTGCCAGAAAGGTCTGTTGGAATTAAAGCTCACGCCAGACCACAAGTTGAACTTCCATATACAATACATCGCTAAAAATACTGGGAAAATGGCCGGTTATCTGTACCACTCCAAAAGGTACAGGACTCTTCCTGCTAACTCCGGATAAAAATTAAAATGGAGTATTGTTGCCACATCACGCCCTTGTGGGTGATTGTTTTCCATCCTGCAAAAACTTTTTCTAGCCTACCGCTAATATATCGGTATTTTTGTGTCAGATGTTCGAGCGAATATATATATCCACAAATGTGAATTCTAAAATATTTTATTGTTTGTTGAAAATTATGATTGCAAAAATATGTTTATACGTTCTTGCGTTTGTTGTACGTTAATATTGCACGGGTGTCTTCTAAATTGTGTATTTTAAAAAGACGCTTGGATCCTCGTTTGTAATATATATATATATATATATATATATATATATATATATATATATTACAAAAAAAACAAAAATTACCTCAACATAATAATAGGCTATTTCAAACTGTTCTTCACACTTCGTCAGCCTCTAGTGCTTGTCTCGTAAAAAATACATATGCTCTGTTAAAATAAAAACATCGAGTTCTCTGTGGATCAGTTTTAGTAATTAATATTACTAGGATACACCCGGATTTAGTAATTATTGGTTAGAATAAATTCTTTTTTAATACTACCCATATTTTAAACATCTGAATAGCTATTATAACATGACTTCGTTGTCAAGCTTTTTGAATTTTCCTATACTTGTATTTTTATTGGTCCATCTAGCTTTTGTAACAACGTTTTCCCCTTGTGAAGTATTGTTAATTAATTCGAAACTTTTAAAACCATTTATTTTACATTCAACATCATCACTTGATAAGACACCGAGGGTGTTGAAACAAAATGGCTATTTTTGTAGTGATTTTATAACATATTTATGTTATAATTTTTTTTTAAATAAATAATTATATATATATATATATATATATATATATATATATATATATATATACACAAATAGGAATATCTCTCTGACTTTGTCTCTCTCTGTCTCTCTGATTCTATCAATATATATATATATATATATATATATATATATATATATATATATATATGAATCTCTCTTTATATATATATATATATATATATATATATATATATATATATATATAACCTTAACCTTAAAGTTAAGTTTCCTTGATGTTACTTTTTAGACCTAGTTAATAATGTATTCCAAGCCTACATGTAAACAAATGCCGATCCAATATACATCCACCCGAATTATAACCACCCACCATCTGCAATCAATCACATACCCTCTTCTATAGAATAAAGGATTAGCAATAACTTTTCCAGCGAAGATGTCTTTTATAGTAAAGTTTACAATACTTCCGACGTGAAATATATAAAACATAAAAACGGCGATCGTAGGAATACGAATAGAAACAGGAAAATCATTTGGTGCACCCCGCATTTAACCAAATGGTTAGAACTAAATTAGAGCAGAATTTTCCCCATTAATTTAAGCTATAGCTGTACCGATAATTTTGAAAAATATTAAAAAACATAATACAATTTCAAACCAATACAAAAACCTGAGTAATAATAGCCATTCCAAAGCAATAAACGCTGCTAATACCAATAAGAGTAATTGTAGAAATTCTAACGAATGCCCATTGCACAACCGATGTCAAACTGACTCTCTTATTTACCTAAACACTATTTCTACTATAGAAAATCCAACAGTTAAAAATTTTATATTGAGTGTACCAAGAATTCTTTAAAAAATATGTGGCATCATCATGTATTATCTTTCATCAATAGCGCTTTCTTAATATTTTTGGAACTTAAAAGAAGTTAAAACCCCTAAGATAAAATGGAAAATACTAAAAAAAGCTAGAACCTGTAAATCTTTAAATGAACCTTGCTTCTTATACTTACATGACAAACTAGAAATTATTCGGTTTGCCGACAAAAATCTCTATTAAACCAAATAATTGAATTAAATGTTAACTGCCGACAAAGTTTACCTTTAACCTACAATATAGTTGCATTTTAAAAATTAGGTAACACCATTTCTTATAGCCATAATTTATAAGTAAATAACGAGTAATTATCTTATTTTGTTTATTCGGATTTAGTATTGCTATGTATTGCAGTCCAGTTAGTATTATTAATATCTTATATAGATGTTCCACATTTTTAATTTTATCTACATGTTACTTTAAGAAGCTTCCTGAATTAAAAATTAAAAAAATGTTTTTTGTTGAAATTAACTTTACATCTAATTATCCTCCTACCTCCTTCCTCAGCGTCCTTAATAAAATCGAACATGTCATATTTATCTACAATCACGATTGCATGTTTTCTGCAAATGTCAATGATGACCTGTCTAAGATTCAGTGTATCATGTCATGAAAAAAAAAACCTCCCCCACCCCTACCCTCTGAGCCTAATTTTCTATTGAGCGTAGTTCTGACACTTGAATGGTTGACCAAAGCAAACCTACAAGTCTATTTTTAATTCTGATCTTGTGTTTCCTCACACCCACCTTTATCTTTCGAAAAAGAAGTAACACTGTGCTTTTGAAATTTACTTCAAAATCATTTAATCACCAGTCACTTATCATCGCCTGAAGAAGCACAACATAGTGCCGAAACGCGAAAGCTATTGTGGAGCGATTTCAACATGTTTTTTGGTCTAATCTCATATAATATATATATATATATATATATATATATATATATATATATATATATATATATACAAATATGAATATATATATATATATATATATATCTTTATATATATCTTTATATATATATATATATATATATATATATATATATATATTAGGTAGAATAGAGATCAACGTGTTTTTAGTGGACTCAGCAATTTTCAATCTGCTTGTGTAAATCATCTTCAAGAAGCGAGAGCAAGATCTAAAAGGTCAGCCATTCTAACAGTGATCTCATCTCACAATTCTCACACCTGCTCCATAAGTGGCCTCCTTTGTAAATCACTAGCGGGTCTTAAATGCCGCTTAAGATTATCGCGTAAACTTTCATAACTGAATCAATAAGCTGGCAGATCCTCATACGTCGAAACCGACGGGAGAGTCCATTATTATTATTATTATTATTATTATTATTATTATTATTATTATATATATAGAGAGAGGGGGGAGAATGTGAGAGGTGCGACATCTTTTAGACCTCTCATCTACGAAGTGCGTCGATGACCAAGCAAACGTGAATACTGCCTTCAAACAAAATTATTTCCGAGACTTTCGGAAAATATATTCCTACTCAGTTTCATATCTGAATGTAAACAAAACAATTTCAAACGATCATCTACTCAAAAATGGGTATCCACTACAAATAACTTAGTAAGTAAAAATGCATAAATATATACACTTAAGAGGATCGCGCGGTACTATATATATATATTTGTTTGATGTTACTTAAATAATATATATATACCCTATATAATTTAAGTAACGCCAATCGATATACATATATATATTTTATAGATACAAATATTTAAGTAAATGCTATGTTTTTATAATAAACAGTATTAATAACATTTACCGGTTTGAATGCCCGAGAAATTTTCATAGAAAATATTCGTTCTCCGACAGGAATCGAACCTGTATCCTATACGGAACCGTCATTTAGCCTGACGTGCCTTAACCGATCGAGCCACGGAGAATCGTTCAATTAGCAAGATCGATATTACTGTTTTTAAACTTCAATCTTCCATATATATATATATATATATATATATATATATATATATATATATATATATATATATATATATATATATATATATATATAAAAAAAACAAATAACAACAGCATTCTACTCTGTACGTAGATACGCGCAGACGGGTGTGATCACACACACACACACACACACACACACACACATACATGTTCTATGAAAAAAACTTGCACAATAAATTCTGCATATAAAAAGACAAATCGAGAAATATATTGCTGATGCCCCCTGACGAGTGGACGGAGTGATTCCCAGCCCATCTACCAAACTCTGGCGTAGGCAACATCAAGCAGCTTTTACTTGTATTAATTGATTATATATATATATATATATATATATATATATATATATATATATATATATATGAATTAAATAAAAATCAAAAAAGTAAAAAAAACAAATGTATTGCTATTGAAACCAATGTGTTGGATCATAGACACTACCACAAATTTCTACTTGAATAAAGGAATTTTGTGTCAACCGACGCATACCCTATCCCCCACCTTGACTTGACCGACTTGCTAGCTACAATACATTAGATACATGATACATAGAGTTGTCGAAATAAGTTAAATCTTAACACCCCTAAAATAAAAAAAGATTGGATTTTTCTTAACCGCAACATCCCAAAATATCAAATTTGTCTAGCCTTATAAATTAAGTAAATCAATTTCTAAAAAGTTATTCTTAGCATCGCTTGATAATGGAACAGAACTTTGCATTCAAAGTTTAATTTTTTAATTCAATTTAAATTTAAGTTTCAGTTTTAAAACATGGGAATTTTAGTGTTGCGATGATAATATTTAAAAAACAAAAAAAACAATTATCATACTGTTGTATCGAGCACTGTTTTTAAAAATAATAATTGCTAAGAACTCTGAATTATGAATCTAATTCTTCTTTCCTATTATATATATATATATATATATATATATATATATATATATATATATATATATAAAAAGATAACGTTCGCCTATTTTCGCAAATGTCAATAAGTTCATCATTTCCAACATTTTAAAATGTCAACAACAAGTAACCAAAAGTGAAATTCTTTTATGACTTGAGAAAAAAGCGACTTGCTTAGGAATTAAAAACAAGACACACAAAAGTAAACGAATATCTTGTGCGAAATCTTTATTCTGGCAAAAGAATGAATCTTCTCTCATTTTGCCGAGGAAATCATTACTAATTATTATTCTCTTCATTGTGAACCCCTGAATTTGGGTATATTGTGATTTAAACTCAGGAAATATTTACTCAATTTTAGACTCATAAAAGAAAAGCAACGCAATTTAATACAAGAATATTTACAGAAATTTCCATCTTTTTCATTTCAACTTACGAATATATTGTAAGAGATTCGTTAATAACAGTTAAATATAGAGAAAACTATTCCTATATTTTTATACTGGGACTTCTTTGCCGTCCACATTCAGTGATGTTGATCGGAGTTACTTTCAACCTCTATATTATATAAGTTCCAATTAAATGAGTCCTTACCAAAACCTCACACATTATTGTGGAAAACGTAAAACCGCTGACCTAAAAGATTTGTACTTGTAAAATATGGAGCCTCCACACGAAGATCACGTGATATCGTTTCGGCAATTGCCTTTTCTACGATGTAGGTCTATGAGATATCTATAAGAAGGACGTCAGTGTTTACACAGGGAAGAATCGGATAGCCCTGCCAACACCTATTCCTAACGTCTGATGCCAAATGTACTTTTTTAAGGGTTGCACCGTTGATGAAGTGGTCTAACCCCATTGAACTCTCACCTCAGATAGGGTTTTTTTTTTCTTGTCACTCCTTTTTTTTTTCATTTTTCTCCTTTTTATATTAATATTCTACTTGCTTTTTATTTCTTTTCTTTCCTCCTGCGTCTTAACTCCTTATTCTCCCGTCTTCCAGGGTTTTTTTTTTCTCAATTCCTTATTTGCATAAACTTCTTTAAAAAATAATTCCAGTCAAATCCTCAGCAAAAAAAAAAAACAAAAAAAAAAACGAGAAATAATATTTTTGAATATAAGAATTGTTGTGTTCTCAAAAGTAATCGAAATTACTTCAAACGACACACAAGATAGACGCTTTAATAATTGTCTTAAACGGAGACACGTTGGAGTAATGGATAGCGGCTCGGACTGAAGAATCGGTAGAGCCGGGTTCGAATCCATTACATGCTAAAAGGGAAAGGTATGAATCCTCCTCTTCTTCTCTCCCCAGCTAAATAGACCAGGTTCTAGAGCCTTGGATGGCAACTGGTCTACCGCAGAAAGCAATGGCAACCTATAGTCATGTATGGAAAGATATATGATCGCCTACACGTGCATCACGAATGGCGCATAACAGAATGACTTAAATTTCCCTGTGTGCCTTCAAATCCAATCTCCTTAAATCGATACATTATTTTCATTTTGCTGTTCGCCATATTTGTTTATGTTCTGTTTTCTTTGCTATTCATGAATGAACTTTTCAAACTGAATTTAGTTCTCACAAAACTACGTGGGTGACTGTCATTCATATAATGCTTTTAAATTTTAAAGAATTTAAAAAAAAAAATTTTCTGAGTTTTCTGAACCTCGTGTTCAGTTGTAAACCTTACCGCTGCAAGTCTTAATTTTTTGTCGGCATTGATTAAATGATGACTTTTTACGAGGATTAAATATTCTTTTTTTTTTGTGTGCTCAAAAGACCCGGGAGAAAATTGTTTTTTATGTCTTTACTTATCAGAATCTGTCTTTTTTTTTTAAATGCGAAAAGCAAACGTCATCGCGATCGGAAGGCTAGAAAGTCGCCATTTTTTTTCCCAAGTGTTGTACAAATCAACTCATCTGAGGAATCCAATAAAAATTTTCCTTTGCACATTCTCTTTTTCGGGTTTATTGTTTAATATTAAAATATCAAACGTCGGGGATAAGCTTCAAAAAATAAGAAACATGAAGCGGATGATGTCCGTTGGTTTTCAAGGATCAGATCCAAGGCTACTTAAAGGATTACGAGTAGCAGAGCGAGCGATAGAAAGGGATAGAGAGAGAGAGAGAGAAAGAGAGAGTGAGTGAGCGATAGAAAGGGAGAGAGAGAGAGAGAGAGAAAGAGAGAGAGCGAGCGATAGAAAGGGATAGAGAGAGAGAGAGAAAGAGAGAGAGAGAGAGCGAGCGATAGAAAGGGAGAGAGAGAGAGAGTGAAAGAGAGAGAGAGAGGGAAGATACATATTTCATTAATGCTAAGGCCAGAAGATTTGAAAAGGCTTGCTGTCACTTGATTCATAGAAATCTGAGGTCAGAATAATAATAATAATAATTAAGCGAATGGCGCGATTTATTAACAGATAAAGATAACAGTGTTTGAAAATGGTAAACACTATTTCAACAGAATGCCTGTCTTCTTCAAGAAACAATTTTTTCGAGTATAAAAATATATAAATCTATAAAAAATTATAAATCTTTGTAAAAACGTTGCTTCTCTTAACTGTTGAAAAATATTGGAAGACTTACGCCTATCATTTTGTTTAATAATAATACAAATAATAATAATAATCTGAACTTAATTGATTGACATTGTTAACGTATACATATTTTGCCTTGGAATAATAATAATAATCTGAACTTAATTGATTGACATTGTTAACGTATACATATTTTGCCTTGGAATAATAATAATAATCTGAACTTAATTGATTGACATTGTTAACGTATACATATTTTGCCTTGGAATAATAATAATAATCTGAACTTAATTGATTGACATTGTTAACGTATACATATTTTGCCTTGGAATAATAATAATAATCTGAACTTAATTGATTGACATTGTTAACGTATACATATTTTGCCTTGGAATAATAATAATAATCTGAACTTAATTGATTGACATTGTTAACGTATACATATTTTGCCTTGGAATAATAATAATAATCTGAACTTAATTGATTGACATTGTTAACGTATACATATTTTGCCTTGGAATAATAATAATAATCTGAACTTAATTGATTGACATTGTTAACGTATACATATTTTGCCTTGGAATAATAATAATAATCTGAACTTAATTGATTGACATTGTTAACGTATACATATTTTGCCTTGGAATAATAATAATAATCTGAACTTAATTGATTGACATTGTTAACGTATACATATTTTGCCTTGGAATAATAATAATAATAATGTGCCCAGATGCTAAGCCATGTATGGCTCTCAAGGCTTCTGATCTTAACTGATTAGTAAACCACAGATTAACTTATTAATTGCCTGACCTTACCAGTTGAGCACATTCCCTATAGCAGTGTTTCTTAACCTTTTCAAGCAACAGTACACATAGGAGCGAATGAAAATATCACGACACGCTTAGCAAAATTTTTAAAAGTTATACATTTAAATGTTATGAAATAAAATCATGGATTTAAAAAATACACACACCAATATGAACTTACTTTATTCCAATATTTTGTGTTTTTCATCCAAAAATATTTTGCTGATAGTATTATTTTTTGTTATATTTCTTTGGATTTTTTTTTAAATATTTTGCTGATAATATTATTATTTTTTTTTTTTTTTGTAATATTTGTTTTTTGTTTTTTTCAAAAATATATTATTTTTTCAAAAATGATTTGCTGGTAATGTTTTTTCGAAAATGTAATGATGGTAATATTTGTTTTTTGTTTGTTTGTTTTTTTTTAAATACTATCAGCATATATTTGAAACAAAAAAATTACCAGCATACAACAAAACGAATATTACCAAATATGTTTTTAACAAAAAAACAAAAAAAAACAAAAAAATATTACCATCAATACATTTTCGAAAACACAAAAGACAAATATTACCAAATATATTTTTGATTTTTTGTAATATTTATTTTGGTTTTTGGTCCAAAAATATTTTGCTGATAGTATTGTTTTTTGTAATATTTGTTTTGTTTTTTCGTCCCAAAGATATTTTGCTGATAGTATTATTTTTTGTAATATTTGTTTATTTTTGTTCCAAAAATATTTTGCTGATAGTAATTTTTTGAAATTTTTGTTATGTTTTTTCCAAAAATATTTTTCTGATAGAAGTATTTTTTTGTAATATTTGGTTTGTTTTTTTCGTCTCAAAAATATTTTGCTGATAGTATTTTTTTTTTGTTGTAATATTTGGTTTGTTTTTTTCGTCTCAAAAATATTTTGCTGATAGTATTTTTTTTTGTTATTTTTGTTTTGTTTTTTCGTCCAAAAATATTTTGCTGATAGTATTATTTTTTTGTAATATTTGTTTTTGTTTTGTTCCAAAAATATTTTGCTGATAGCATTAATCTTTTTTTGCAATATTTGTTTGTTTTTTGTTCCAAAATATTTTGCTGATAGTATTATTTTTTGTTATATTTCTTTGGATTTTTGCTCCCAAAATATTTTGCTGATAGTATTATTTTTTGTTATATTTCTTTGGATTTTTGCTCCCAAAATATTTTGCTGATAGTATTATTTTTTTGTAATATTTGTTTCTTTTTTTGTTTGTTTTTTTTTTGTTTTGTTTATTTAAGTGTATTGATGGTAATATTTGTTTGTATTTTTTCATGTTTTTCTAGTAATATCTATTTGGTTTTTTCTCAGAAATTTATTGATGGAAATATTTGTTTTTTTTTGGGGGGGTGCTTTTCTAAAAAAATGTCCTGCTGGTAATATTTTTTTTTAAATGCATTACTGTTATTTTTACAACAAAAACTATTTTTATACTTTCATAGTGTTTTGCTCGCAGTTTGAGATCATTATGTCGGAAGTATCAATTGTGAAATACATATGACTCTTCCTAAGTAAGACAAAAGTTGAAATGAGATTAATCGATAGACCGGAATATTAATGACCATGACCGAAGTTCTACATTACTGGAAGGATATTGAGGCATGCAAAAGAAAAAGGAGTATCGAGAAGAGAATGTCTTCAAATGGCTGGCACGCATGGAAATTTGGTGCATGACAACAAATGACAACGGTTCAACCGGAAGTAAACGTTAGAGAAACGTGTGGACAGAGGGTAAGTCAACGAAGAAAAATTGGAGAAGAAATCACTATACGGAGAACAAAAGGAAGATATGAACTACTGTAGATGATAGTTACGAATATGGTGATAAAGAGGACACCTGAAAAGTAAAACAGGATCTCGAATTATTGTATCCAATGAAAAAAATGTTTCAGAAACAATTAAGATTAAAGTTAAAATATGAAAAACTCAGAAAACAGCAAATATCGTCTTTGTGGAGATAAAGTCGAGATTTCAAATGACACCAACAGTGAATGTAGCAAGACAGTATAAAAGAATTGCAAAAACATACCCGATAGAGTATGAATGGTCATATAACAAAAACTGTGCAAACAGATTCGCTTCCACTATGTAAAGAAAAGGTATCAAAACTGTTGGATATCAAGAATAAGCACGTCTCTATAATAATTGTTACACTTGAGACCGTTCCCAAACCCTTTGAATAATTTTGGACATAGAATTTTAAAGAATGCTTAAGTTTGATTAGGGCACGGCGTTTCTGGGCTACGGGTATATTGAATAAAGTTTTGAAGCTTTAAGAGGATTTACCTTGGAACGTGAAATTTACAATCGTATCAATATTAGTCAGCGTATTTTGAACACTCGAACTGTGAATTTGAAGAGTTCAGGGTATGGCGTTGTGAATATTGAGGAATATGCTGGAGATTTGAGAAGACATGGTTAGCAGATAATGATTTCTAATGCAAATTTTAAAAGATAAATGGCACTTCTCGTTTGAAAGATTGGAGCTGTAGTTTTTTTTGTTTTTTTTTACATTCATTTCGGCTGTGTAATTGTCCACATTATAAAAAATCTAATGTATGTTTGCTTTTGACCAACAGATCACATTAAATAAGATTTCCTTACCGATTTTTCAATGATCAAAAACCGTTCGAATTTGGCCTGTCAACCTGAACTTTCAAAGAAAAATCATAAATAAAAGGATACAGTGTTTCTTAATGGGTTTTACCCAAAGCAAGGCAGTAAAGCCACTAAGTCACAAAGGGTTACTGAGTGTAGAATAGTTAGGAACAGAAACATTAATAATGAGCGGGAAGAGAAAAGATTAATCAGGAGGACAGTAGATAACGATTAATATTGCATTTAATCTTTTCCAGATTAAAGCTAGCTGGAAAGCATAGAGCTGGAAAGGAATTCCACGAGCTCATCCGAACAATTACTATGAAAGTATTTGTAGAAAAGACAGAGGGAGGCAACCTAACAACGGTGGGAAAATGACTGATGCTGAGAGGCCAAATCAGGACCGATAATATTGCTGATTCTTCTTGGAATTAAAAATATAAATGAAAACATTTTCAAAATAAGAAGCAGCATTGATTACGATCCACAGAAGAAAGCAACCTACACAATTTATCAAAATTCTTCAAACTGGATTGATACAAAGAATAAAAGTTGCGACTTATTTTGAAGGTGGGTAAAATAATCTATAACTTTCCTCTTATTCTTATTTGCAATCCGCTTCCGATCTTTGCAATGTTTCACAGTATTGAGTCTTGTGGGAATTTCTTCCTTATTATCAGAAGCGACGCAATCAAATCACCTCATCAAAGAAGTTGACACTTGAAAATGTCGAAAGAAAAAAATATGGCGGCTTTTTATAGTTTTCTAATTTGGATGAAGTTTTCTTAGTTTCTGGTAAGTAAAGGCATAAAAAACAATTTTCTCTCGGGTCTTTTCAGCACAAAAATAGAATATTTAATTCTCGTAAAAAGTTATCATTTAATCAATGCCGATTAAAAATTAAGACTTGAAGCGGTGGGGTTTACAACTGAACACGAGTTTCAGAAAACTCAGAAAGAAAATATTTTTAAAAAATTCTTTAAAATCTTAAAGCCTTATGTGATTGAAAGTCACCCCCATAGTTTTGTGAGCACTATGTGCAGTTTGAAAAGTTCATTCGTGAATAAAAGAAAATTGCCAATTATAATGAGTGGTAAAATTTAAAATGGCATCGATTTTATAAGGATTTCATTTGGAAGAGTCAAGGAAAGCTTCTGGCTTAAGACTATTACTGAGAGTTTTCTACGAGAATATTGAGCATCGTTTGGAGTGAGTTCGGGCCTCACCGAACGTACAATGATTGTGGCCTTGTAGTAAAGATTTGGACGTATCCACTATAAATATTACGATTGATTCTATCGACAATACATTACAGGATCCGTATAAATTCGACGAATATTGACAGTTAGTTTTTGTATGAATCGATAATTATTTTTGTAAATGTTTAAAATAATTCATCATGTACACAATGTATTCATGCTCAGAGGATTTTAAAAGTGATCTGGTCAAAAAAAATTTTTATTTAAATTATTCGGGCTTCGTCTTTGTTGCCATATTCACGACTTTGTACGCTCCGGCCTCTGATTGAAATTTCGAACCAAACCCTTTATTTCGTCCACCAGAGTAGACTGTCCTAGTTCCACGTGCCATGCCTCTTCCAGATATCTCAGGATCAGTTATTTCCTTTTAACTCTCCAAGTTTTTGTTCATCTGAAACCAGGTATTGAACTCACAACTCTTCGGGTCATTTCATTGGATTACTTCACCCAACGCTTTTATCCATTGAGAACATCAGTGTATGAATTTTTGGGAATTGTAAACCAAATATCTGAGTATCCATTTTTTTTTACCAGAGCTCATATTACAATTTGTTGTTGTTATTCTTTTTATAAACTTGCAGAGTTGAGTTAAAGGGAAATAAGTGATACTGAGATATCCGGAAGAGGCATGGCACGTGAAACTAGTGGACGAAATAAAGGGTTCGCTTCAAAATCTGAAATGCAGTTTGTGAGTTTATATAGGCAAGGTAGCGGTTAACCCTTGACTAGAAAAAATTAGTAGTGATTAGGGAAATGTACTGTCTGGAGTCTGTTCCGCAAAATAGCAGTTCTTGGAAAAAAAAACATTTCGAGTTGACCTCCTTTATTACTAATGAAATACGCCGGAAATAAGGAAGAATTTGCCCCAGCATGGTAGGTCTTAGATGCGAAAGTCAAAACTGGTGGAACTTAGGATTGTAGCTCGTCAGAACAACTGCCAATGAAATAGCAATAGATTAGCGAGAGGCTTGCGACTTTTCGTCTGGGAAACGGTCGTGTAGGGTGGAAAATAATTCATCACCCACAAGTCCACGTAAACGCTTAAAAAAAAAAAGACAAACATAAAATCGAAAAGTGGAAAATGAAATTTCTTTTTCAAGACTACAGAAGCTTTGGGAACTACTGAGTAGTTTTCGTTTTAATTTTGTCAGGTTCAAATTATTCAGATAAAAAAAAAATACAGAACGAATATTTGGCCTAATCCAATCATTCCCAACAAATCGTGTAATGAAAGTCGTGTTGAACGGGCTCACTTCCAGATTTTTTCATACTAACGGGGTCCTATCTAGATTCTATCATTGGGCCTGGGCTATTTCTGATCTTCATCAATGATCTCCTTAATGTCATCAGTTCTCAACTAGGGATTTATGCTGATGCCATTTATGCCATTTAATCCTGTCTTAGTAGAAAATCCGACAGATCCGACAAAGTAAATCTGGCAGCTGCTCTTGAAAACAAAATCCAATCAGTGGTCAATTGGGACAAGAAATGACTTGTAAAATTTAACGTCTCCAAAACAAAAATGCTTTCATTTAATCGGAAATTTTTCAACCTGCCATCAGAATGGCTGATGCTAAAATTCAGGAGAGAAACGCTCTGCACATTCTTGGCCTCAAGTTTTACACTGAAGTGAATTGCCTTCCTGGGTATGATGATAAACTACGTCCAACAGTAAGTCTTCTGACCAGAAGGTTTTAAGGGGCGTGGAACCACCGCTTAATTGCTGGTGTTCCCAGAATTCATTTGGAACACAGTTTAAATGATCCAACAATATCAATAAAATAGAATACAAATCATAGGTTATCACTAACAATTGAATAAGTAGAAAGCATCACTTTATATCAGTTTTGAGTCAGAATGTTTTTTTTTTTTAGATAAGAAATTGGAAGTCTGTTAAATACTATAGCTGATGGTAATATATATATATATATATATATATATATATATATATATATATATATATATATATATATATATAAAGAAAGAAAGAACAGTAAGATATATAATCTGCTGCTTTGTGGAACACCTTCCCGACAATATATTTTCCCAATCACTACAATCTTGACCTCTTCATGTCTAGGGTTAACCTCTATCTTTCCTGTATAAACACATGAACTTCATTTCTTGCCTTTTCTTACGTTCATACAACACAACACAGTAACCCTCTACCTTGAGTGGCTCTGGGGCCTTATATTTGGTGAGCAGTGATCTAAAAATACCTCAGAGATTTGTGCATCTTTACCGTTATTCGAACACTAGTCATGACTTACAGAGGATTTGAGCATAAAAATAGAATTCTAGTAGTAGCACTAATAATGCTGTACTCGAAAAAAGAAATAAAACAATGAAATCATTGTTACATCATTATCTGCGGTGAATAAAAAATGGTGTTTTTCAGATTGGGATCCTAAAACTAACTCAACTTGATGTCAATGTCTATCAATTCTTTTAAATGCTAGTAAAATCTGCACGGTGATATATTAATATTATGTTTATTTGCAAAGTGACATGACGATTTTCCGCATACATACTTACATGCACAAATATATATATATATATATATATATATATATATATATATATATATATATATATATATATATCCCTTCTTTTTTTTTGCTTGTTTGTTTTTTTTTGGGTTTTATTATACAAGTACGTATTTCGGAGGCGAGACATATGGCTGGCTATAATCACAGTGACAACTCCGAGTTCAATTTTTTTTCTGTAGCACTCTGCGGAGAAAACGGTCAAAAGAAGCGACCCGACAGTGCACTCGTTACACCTTGCCCTCGAGTCTCTACAAGGTTTATTGATGTAGAGAGCAGAAGAAAGAGAAATAACGAAGAAAAGAAAGAGGAAAACGAAGAAAAAGGAGAGAGGAACACTGCAGAAGAGGGGGATGGAGAAAAATAACACCAAACACAAAACGGTGAAGGGGTGGATGAGGAAGGGGAAAAAATGGAAGAAGGTAAAAAATATGGAATAATTAAATTGCAAGCAATATTTTTAGAAAAAAAAAAAGAATATAAAATGAAAAGAAGTAGTTTGGTGAGTTGATAAAAAAACGTACATAAGAGACGGGGTGGGGGAATCGTGACTCCGTACACACTCGTGTATAAGTCGAGTTTTTGAAACCAAAATTTAAATTCTAAACTACATTTGCGGTTGATTTTTACACGTCGCAGAAAAAAGATTACTGATATGGTGTCCAAAAATTAAACGAAAAAAAAGAAAGGAATATCGAAATATGAAAGAAATAATAATAAAAAAAGTAACAGAAACAAAAATGAAAAGGTTAAAAAAAAGAAAAACAAAAAACAAAAGCTAAAACGAAGAAAAATCTCGAAACGTTTTTATTTTAGGAGAAAATTCCATATTTATTGTGTGTCTTTGACAAAACGATGATAATCAACAATGAGAATAAATGAGTGAAAAGAAAAAAAGTCTCACGTTATTAACTGCTTGACTGTTATTCTAAACCGGATATATATATATATGTTTTATTTATTATGACTTTTGAGTGCCTAGGCTGGTAGTTGTTCATGACACAGTTTGTTCAATTATTCAGAAGAATCTATAATCATCATAATCATCATCATTAGGTCGAGCAAGCAATGTATGCTCAAACACGTGTATCCAATAAATATAACGTGTAAATATATATATATATATATATATATATATATATATATATATATGTATGTATTTGCATGTGTATATATATACATGTATTTGCATATGTATGTGTATATGTGTGTATGTGTGTGTATATGTATGTATGTGTGTATATATGTATGTCTGTGTGTATATGTATGTATGTGTGTATATATGTATGTATGTGTGTATATGTATGTGTATGTGCGTGGATGTATGGGTATATGTGTGTATATATATATATATGTATGTATATGTATATATGTATGTATAGGTATATATATATGTATGTGTGTATGTATGTATATGTATATGTATGTGTATGTGTATGTATAAGTATGTATGTATGTATGAATGTATACATGGGCATATGTATGCGTGTATATGTATGTGAAAAGTGTGTGTATATGAATATAGATGAATATGTGTATGTGTGGATATGTGAATATATTTTTAGGTTTTTGTATATATATATATATGTATGTGTGTTTGTGTATGTGTATGTATATGTATATATATATATATATATGTGTATATATATATATATATATATATATATGTATGTATATATATATATATATGTATGTATATGTATATGTGTATGTATATGTATGTATATGTGTGTATGTGTGTATGTATGTGCATGTACACGTATGTCTGTGTGTGTGTGTGTGTACATACCTAAGTGTATGTACCTACTTGTATATGTTTTTTTTTTTTTTTGTGTGTATTAGTATGTGTTTTTGAACATAGAAATATTTGGTCCTTGCGAAATGAGACAATCGTTATATTCATCTTCATATATTTATTTGATTTTAAATTTTAAGTAAACACAATTTTTATTTTCCTTCGTCCCATCCTCTCCCCACCCTTTCCCTTTTTTTTTTTTTTTTTTTTTTTTTTTTTTTTCCTTCCTATCCGAATTGTCTGTGGTGTGTATATGTCACCACGAAATGTATCTTTATGTATTAGACATCCGTCGACTTTCTTTCTCTCCTCTTTTTAAATTCACCCCACCCATATCTCCAAAAATTCTCTCTGTCACTCATCCTCATACTTACACTTTCTCTAAATTCTGTTTTGATTTCCGGAGTTGTTTTTTTTCTGTTTTCATTTTGAATTTGTAGGTCTGATGATTTGGATCGTATTTACGATTCCAATGGAATAAATTATGACCATGGAATATTAGTGTTTAAGCCTTTTTATTATATATATATATATATATATATATATATAAGTTCACTGTGTGTGTGTGTGTGTGTGTGTGTGTGTGTGTGTGTGTGTGTGTGTGTGTGTGTCCAAGAAACGCCTCTGCTCCCACTGGTTGGATTTCAATGATTCATAGTACATTCAAAAGCCCTAGAAAATTTAGGCGCAGGGAACGATTTTCGTTGAGCTCAGATTCAATGTTGCCAGATTATGCTAGGCTAAAAATATATATTAATATATTATACAAGCCATTATCGTTACCTTCATGGTTCAAAAGCAGTAACTCTTATTTTACTTTTGTATCCAAAATTGCAGTGCATTTTTTTATTATAAACTAGCTTAAAAGCCGCCTTATAGGGGAGCATTTATGCTAGCTCCTGTGAAGGACTCTTGGCTTGGACATTATCACAATAGTTAGGGAGGAGTAGATGCGATAGGCATCAATAAACTACACAAGAACTCAAAATTGATCGCTGCATTTAAGTATTGAAATAATGTTTAAGCTTATTTTTTAAAAGTTCAACGGTAATTCTTCTACTGCCACTTAATTTAAAGATATAAGACATGATGTACTGTATAAACAATTATTTTTATTTCATGAGTGACAGAACAGGAGATAAAATTATAATAGTGTAAAGATGGGAAAATAGAAATGAGAATTGGTTATACATTCAACATTTGAAAAGTTAGAGAAACATAATAGTTAATTAAGTAAAACCTATATTATGGAATCTATATGAATAAATGCAAAATTGGAGCTCAGTTCCCCCACGAATTCTGAGATTAAAAATAATTTATGGCAATTTAATCATTAGATGTCAATATCTGTATCATACATTATCTACTTCTAGGCACTATCACTCTTCAGGTTTAACTAATTTGCATATTGATTTAAAAAAAAATTATTTGATTAATTAACAGTTCTTTTATAGGATTGTTTTGATTTTCATATAAAAAATAGTTATGTTTATGAATATTGTCTTAATATAGCAGAAAAATGTTTTCAATTTGTATTTTAATTGGCCTTCAGCGAGTTAGCATCTATTTGTAAAACTTTCATTAAATATAACAAGCCAATTTATGAATGAAATGGTCATTTAAAATTTTTGCTTTAACGATTTCAAGTAGTGAATATATCTTACAATTTTCAGATCATATGTTTTGTGTTTTGACTCGACTATTTATATATGCTGGTCAATGGTGCATTATAGCTAATAGGTTTATTGTATTCTCTTAATGTTTAAGCTTCTTAATTATTATTTTTTATGAGGTTTTTCTACTTTTTCAAATAATTTTAGTTTGTAGCTGGCTGGTGGCGGGATATGTATGCTCCTTAAGGAGTTGTCGAATATAAATTTTTCAATGTTCATGATAGGTTATACATGTAGCGAAAATGCTCCACTGTTTATCAGCAATTAAATATATATATATATATATATATATATATATATATATATATATATATATCGGTATTATTACTGAAAGCCTGAATGATATTTTTCCTCTCATCATTGCTCAGTTGGGAAGACAATGACTAACACAAAACGATTTTAACCTGCTCTCTTTCTAGCTGAGTAACTCAAGGGTTTTTCAATGATTCTTACGACAAATGATGCCAAGATGGCTCAATGTCTTATCTGAAAAACTGGAAAAAAGAAACTCAATTAG
This sequence comes from Acanthosepion pharaonis, assembly GCA_903632075.3. Classification (NCBI taxonomy): domain Eukaryota; kingdom Metazoa; phylum Mollusca; class Cephalopoda; order Sepiida; family Sepiidae; genus Acanthosepion; species Acanthosepion pharaonis. The sequence continues at coordinate 1,174,271 of CAHIKZ030000012.1, read as the reverse complement.
TTTAGTGGTGTTTTAGATATTAAATATATTTTGGGGTGGACAATTATGCTGTTACACGATTCGGACAATTTTGCTGTTACACGATTTGGACAATTTTGCTGTTACATCCAGTATATTATAATTCGGCACAAGGTGGCTTTGAATCTGCTCAATCCTTGTGATAATTGCTTATTTATTTCACCAGAGTCAGAGTTAAGTGCTGAGCTCTCACTGGATGTGGGACATTGGCGCAACCCAATCTTCTTAATGCTATTAACCCATTTTCGTTTCGTATCGGAACTTTATTTGTTACTGCTGTTTATTTTCGTTCTTAGTTCTGCCAGTCACCGGTAGTTATTTCTTTTTAGTATGGCTCACCCAATATAAGGCTCACGAGCCACTCAAAGTGAAGGCTTCTTGAATGAATAGGTGGTAAGAAGTCCAGATTATGAGGATATGTAGGATTGATAGCGATTGACCGTGAACTTGAAGAGCTTAATTGTAGTGACCAGGGAAGCATCCTCTTGGGAGTCTCTTCCACAAAGTAGCCGTTCTTGGAAGAAGCTGTCTAAATTGAACGAGTGGAATGAAGATTGTTCGCCACTGTGTATATCGTATGGTGGGTCCTCACTCGAAAGGACTGGAGTAGTGGAAATAAGAAATGCTGTTAATCAGAACATATTCAATCGAAATAGCAATAAAGTATTGATAAGCTTGCGACATTGCGTCTGTAGAAATCAGTTTGGTTTGTTTTGGTTTCTACTTAACACCCCTTCAACCATTAGACGATTGTTTAAGGCCAGATAAAGGTTTTGAATCGTGGTTGATTTGGGTATAGCATGATGTTATATGTGGATCAGTGATAGTTTAGGATACAGGTTAGATAGTGAAAGTTTGTTTTTTTAATCAGTAATTAGAGATACTGTTTTCTGATATAAATTATTTTGTATTCGGTTCCTGGTACAAGTTGGTTATTAGGGTTTGCATTGTTACTTTTAGTAGGAAGATTTATGAAGTCTAATGGGTTCTTTTTCGTTCACCGGAGTTGACTGTTCCAAGGATTAAGAAAATAGACATTACTGCAGTAATGAGTTCACCATTGAATCTTCTATATCTTTGGCCTTGTGCCAGACTAACTTAATCTTAGGAAACACTTTTCAAAGCAAACTTCTTTTCCTGTCATGCAATCGACATAGACGAATTAAAAGAATTCTTTTAGTTATTTTCCAAGCATAGCTTAGATGTGGCACAAGGCCGAAATTATGGGGCATCTAGTGAGGATCGAACTCACTTTTCAGTTGTAACTGATCTCGCGAGACAAGCTTGCTAACCATGACACCACGCCGAGGTGCCTAAAAACGATTTTCTAAGCGTAGCTTAGATGTGGCACAAGGCCGAAAGTATGATGCACCCAGTGAGAATCGAACTCACTACTCAGTCGAAACTGTTTTAGCGAGACAAGCTTGCTAACCATTACACCACGCCGAGTCTTTTAGCTGTGTCCATTTCTTGTAATTTCCTTTAAGTCAATTCATCGGAAACGATCCAATAACATCCTTAGCTTTTATTTAAAAAAGTAGAATTATGCTTATACGACAGAATTACCCACTTGCCATATCAAAAAAAGCTCTCATTGGAGAGAGACAGTTTAGCTTATCTAATTAGAATTATAGGAATTCAGCCAGAAATACTTATTTTATAATTGGTGAAAGAGTGTGAGTTCAATACCCGGTTAAGGCAGTGGAGAACTTTCACAGGGAAATTAACGGGAGATAACCGATAACTGACATCCATTAAACATAGCACGTGGAATTAGAACAGTCTACCCCGGTGAGCGGAATAAAGGGTTCATGTTCGACATTCCAACCACCTGAAGAAGGCCGGAGCGTACAACGGCCGAAACGTTGTAATAAATATGGTGACAAAGATTAGGACAATAGTCCGAATAATGTAAATAATGTTCCTTTTTTCAGCTTTCAAAATATAATAAAGATTTCATGTAGATTTGCTGGTAGTTGCTATAGTTTTATATTTTGTTATGAAGTTTGATTTCCTTTAAGAAGTTCCGGATATTGTTTGGTTTCAGTCAATCACTTATGTGCCATGCGTAATACACGCTTAGGCGATCAAGTATCTTTCGATACATGACTGACTAGGCAGATTTTTTTTTCCCGCAGCTGGTTGCCATTTCTTTCTACGGCAGACAAGTTGCCGTGAAAGGCTATAGAACCCGGTCTATCCTGCTGTTTACCCATATAAAATGATTCATACCTTTCCCAAGGGTTTTAGCACATAAGTGAATGTAATGGATTCGAACTCGGCTCTCCGATTTGTCAATCCGAGCCACTATCCATTACCTCTCCTCTTTTTGAAAGAGTTCTTTTATACTGTATGCTTGATAATATTTTTTTCGCGTTTCACTCAGATGATAGCAATTTATATGTTCTACTGAGAGAGTTACTTCACATAAATTGCATAATGTAGGAGTTTCATTTTTAGTAGATCAGAGTACGTCAGATGTATGTCTCCTTCGGAGTCTAAATAAAAAATATCTTATTTTTCTGAAACCTGGAAGCCATTCTCTTATAGTTTGATTGAATATTGTATAGTTTGTTCGTATCCTTTGTTGTGGAGATCGGAGTGCATCCTCTGGGGAGTCTGTTCCACAAAGTTATCGTCCTTGGGAAGAAGCTGTCTGAATGGAACTTCCTCCTTACAAACGGTATACGAGTGGAATGAAGATGGTTCGTACCTGATATGACGGATCTTACCTGTGAAGATCTTAACTGGTGGGACTAAAGAATGTATTTCGTCAGAATATTTACCGTGGAAATTGCGATAGGGTAGCAAGAGGCTTGCAATATTTCGTCTGTTAGAAAGGGGTAGTTGAAGGGGAGCATAATTCATTACCCACAAGTCCGCGTAAACACTTTCGAACTCTGCCGAGGTTGGAAGCTGAGACTTGGACAGCTCTAGTCTAGATTTGACAATAATACTTCCTTTTTGTCTGATCTGATTGCAAACGTATAGCATGTTAGGAGGAACTGGCTACCGTCTGGAGTAGTGCAAAGACAAACTATTCTTTCACTCTCTCTAGCGATGGATCATATATATAAATTCCACTTGAGGTCTGGAATTAACTTGAATCCTAATAGATGTTCAAATCAAGGTTCCTTGGGAGTATAATCATTCATTATTATAGGAGAATGTAAACGTCATGGCCTAGCATCTCTGGGTTATTGCTTGCCAGCAACCCTTATACGAGAGCGGCACTTGTCCATTAACACACTGACACCCAATTTGCTTGCGTGTAACAACAAATTGATACTGAAACATTCAGAGATCTTGGAAGTACACGCCAAGGATCATGTTTTCGCTACGAAGATACTTTAACACGAGTCAAATTCGCATCAACTGCTTAATTAAATAGCATTCTATTGCTTTAAGGGCAAATCATCATCATATCTAGCTTATATAATATCAAAGAATGCACCTTCATTGCATCAGTGGCTGACCCACATTTTTGGTAGCCTGAAGCTTGAACAGATACGTGGGATGCTTCGCAACCAGCAACAAGAGATTCGAAGATTCAACTGCCAAAACTTCAGCTATGAATAGAACCTGGCGCGTTCAATGAGCCCATACAGTTAGGCGTCTGGTTGTTGCAAGGATCCAAGAAAATTTTAAAATTTGACTAATTACAGGGGAATTTTGATACCATATGAAATGGGTATTAGTGCATATTCTAAGACTAATAAGCTACTTCATTTCATTGGCCTATGATAGTATTCCTAAAATGGTCTTATTTTAATAATGAAAACTTAAAAAAGCATCGATTTTGTTGAAAAATACACTCATTAAAAAAATGTTTCAGGGACTCCTCTGTAATTAGGGGCCCTGAAGCTTAAATTTCATTATTCTCATCTCCCACTACATTGCATCCAAACTAACCTAATTCCGAAACAAGAGAAAACTTATCATTTCGATGTACGTTTGTGCAGGAAAGACAGAAAAAAACATTTTAAAATTATTATGAATATAGGTTTTAAGATGATGAATTTTTTAACAAATGTTTATATAAGTACAATTTATAAATCATCAGCGTAAAACTGACTGAAACAAAGTGGAAGTTTTATTAGCTAAATGTCACGCTAAAACATCTGTTTCGCTGAGTTTTTTTTTAACGAACAATCTTCACAATCAGTTCACCAAATCAGATTCCCATCAAAGCAACATTTATTAAAAGTGGAAAAACCTTTTATATAAACCAAACAATATTGTTGACTAATCTATCAAATATAATATCTCTTTATATTCTTTATAATATAGATTGCAAATTAATAAATGTAATCTGTCTCTTTTCTACTAGTTTTTTTTCTTCCCTGGAAAACGAAACGGCAAAATACAGACAAAAAGAGAATTTTTAAAGAAAGCTCGGGTTTCTTCATCTTGTTTCTATGTAAAACGATGTTGCATAGATTAAAAAAAGGTAGAAAGAAAGAAAAAACTCATGAATAATTAATGTTTATTTAAATGACCTTTGATAAAGTGACAAAAAGTATCACGGGGTTGAATTCGAAAAACGAAATTGGAAAAATTGAATAAGACAAAAGCTTAAATTGTAGCCAAGTCACAAGTCTCAAGTGCCAAAGATTTTCCAACAATAATAATCGAGTTTAATAACCATTACCTCACGGAAAACCCAAATATTAGCTTAATATAGCAAATGAGATTAGTGTCCAATGAGAATTAATATGCAAAATAGTCGTCAGAATCCCATTTCAAGTGTCTCTTCCTCTGTGTCTTTAGATTAGACGAGTGAATTTCCAGAGTCATTTCGTTGCAACGCTTCACATGACCAAAAAAGGATCGAAATAAGACATCATGTTTTAAATGAAATTCCTTTCAGGGTGAAAGCGATGATCACTCGTCACAGGTTGCGTTTCTTTGTTATCTGTAAATTGCCATCTTGAGAAATATAATAGTGGCCAACGTTGCCTTTTCCACCAAATTCTTTTTCACTTAGGCTAATTGCCATCAAAGGCTAGAGAATCCATTTACCCTGCTATTTAACCATGTAGTGCGAAAGCAACCGCAACAGAATAGGCAGAGATTTGACCTCGGCTCGCAGATATTGCGCCGATTATCGTTACTTACACCATCCGCACTTCTTAAGAGGCAGTAAGTGATTCCAATTATCGGTAGCGGTAAGGTAGTTTCATTTCGCATTGTTCCTCGTATGCGTGGCTTTGGGGCTCAAGACATTTTTTCCTATAAATCATTTTCAATTAGTGATCATCATCATCATCATCATCCTTCCCCTGTGTTTAGTCAGAACTCCATTGACAATTCCTTTCCACACCGTTCGATCCTGTATTGCTGTTCCCAGATCCTCAATGTCCAACCCTGAGTCTCGATCTATGGTGTCTGGGAAATTCAGTTTTCGTGAGAAGACACTTCCAGAAGGATGCGATAGAAATAAGGAAGAGATGATTTCCCTGTCCACTCGGTGGCAGTGGCCGGCAAACTGTAATGGTTTTTGTTTGAGCTTAAGAGAGTTTGGTCTCAGTTCTCCGTAAATTGTGTTAAGCGTTGCATGGGATCTCCAACTGATGTTCTGGATTTTTCAGAAAATTTTTAGATTGGTATATGTTCCATCTAATCGTCTTTCAAAACGAACAAATAATGTCTAAGTTTCTGATCCATACAGTAGAACTGTTTCAGTCAATGTTTAAAAGGTTTAGACTTTTAAGGAGGATGGAAGGTTCAAGCGCCAAATCTTGTGAAGTTTCTTACACGCATCCCATGTAAGAGCTTTGCGAATGTTGAAATATTTTTGGGAATCTGTTACGCGATATCTAAGATATTTGAAGTCCTTAACTCTTTTGATGGATGTATTATTGAGTGATTTCAACTCGGATGGCTCAGGGGAGGTTGTGATATATATTGCCTTACTCACGTTGAAATAGAGACTTGTCCGGTTCGCTGCTTGCTCGAGTGATTGCAGCAAGGATTCTTCATCTTTCATAGATTGAAAAATTAATTCAAGATCATCGGCACAGTCAAGGTCAGTCAGGTATTGTGGAGGGTACCGACTACTCTGGCGAGGTTTCAAAAGGAGTCTTTTTTCCTCTATGTTGTCGAGAGAAATACGCAGAACGTAGACCAGTACTACTATAAATAGAAAAGGAGCAAATGTGTCCCGTTGTAGAATGCCTGCTTTAACTTCAAAGGAATCAGTCTTACCATCAGGCGATACAATGCTGGCAGTTTCTGTACAATGTCAATGTGGTAAATGAAATAAGAAGTTTTGGTGGTTCCTTTTCTGACATGTTGAAAATGCTTCCCTGTGTATTACAATATTGAAAGCGAAAAAAGAGGCATTGTTATAAAATTTGCTTTTAATATTTGATTTGTCAAAAACCTAAAAAACTTCCCCGTGCCTTTTCTGTAAATCCTTTCATGGTAATTGTTAGGATGAACTGTCTTCTATGGTACACCGACTTCATGAATCTAAGTGCAGTACTAGATTGCCAACTAGGTCTCATCATTTTACAGGTGAACTAACGAGATGTAACCGCAAGTTCTATGCTAACTGTTTCTTTTCTCGCACTTCTCGTCTGTGGAGCACACTTGTGGCTTCTTCCCTTCGAGCCAACTTTGATCTTCAACAATTTAAATGCAATGTCAGTCGTGAGCTTCTGTCTTCTTGATTCCTCTTCTTTTATTGGCCTTGATCCTTAATAACGTTTTTCTTATTATTCGTTTACACCCAGGAAAACCGTGAGCCTTAGTGGCTTTATTGCTTGGGGTGAAATCATTTAAAAAAAAACTTTCTCTTAATTTTATATATAGGAATTCTTTTTATTTGATTTTACATATATTTGAAAAATCTTAGCTGAATTTGAATCAAGATCCCTATAAGGGAGCATAACTGGAGTGAACTCACAATCACTGGCTTGATAGCCTGCTAAGCGCTATACACCGATAAGTACAAGGATACATATATATATATATATATATATATATATATATATATATATATATATATATATATACACAAATGAGGGTCTGTTGCTGGTAGAGATAGATGCACTTTTCTCACGTACTCTCGGTCTTCAAAAGTAAATAAATGTTTAATTTGTATAGCACGTCTGGCGCGGAATATATATATATATATATATTGTAAGAATTTTTACTATAAACTTTACTTTTAGTGGGTATACGTGTTTTAGTTGTTATCCCTGTTTATATATATATATATATATATATATATATATATATATATATATAGAGAGAGAGAGAGAGAGAGAGAGAGAGAGAAAGAAAGAAAGAAAGAAATGTAAATTCTTCTGTTGCAGGATCTGAAAACTTTGGTCAGGTTTAATGTGGAAGAACGCGTTTTCTTTTTATCTGCCTGTTTTCTCTTCTAAAAAAAACAAAAAAAAACGCGCGTCCTCCGAGCAAACTTAGATGGACAGAGATAAGCAGAGTTTGCAAGTACTGAGTCATCAGTGATGTAGGGTGTCTTAGATAACACTTCGCATCTCCCCCAGACTTTAATTCAGACAGCCACCAAGATTGGGTTAGGAAGGAAGGAAGGAAGGAAGGAAGGAAGGAAGGAAGGAAGGAAGGAAGGAAGGAAGGAAGGAAACTAATTAAAGATGGAGAAAAGGAAATAAAACGAGAAAGAGAAGAGAATAATAGAATACACAAGCGCCTGAAACGGGGGTGGGTAACGGGTAGAAAAGCAATAAAAGATGAGGAAAATGAACTGTGAAGAATCAGCACTGAATGAAATGATGAAAGAAAGTGAAAGTAAGGGAAAAATTGGAGAAAACGAAAAAAATAAAGCGGGAAGAAACGAAAAAAGAAAGAAAGAAAGAAAGAAAGAAAGAATATTGGGGGGAAAAGGAAATAAGGAATAAAAATGAAAGTTCAATTAAATATTAATGAATGAAATAAAGGGACCAAGAGAATGACTGAAAGAGTGTTAATAAAATAATAAAAAGGACAAATGAATGAATTCAAAAACTATATATTCACGAAGGAGAGGTGAGTCGGTCGGGGTTGCAGTGAGGGTTAGTAAAAACAACAAAAAAGAAGACCGACAAACGAATAGATTTCCTTGAGAAAAGACCGTTCATAATAACAACATCTCAGGTCATCGAGTAAATGACAGTATAACTCGACCACAATCGCCATTTTGATTTCGTTTTAAGTTTTTCTTTTTCAACAGTGAATTTGTTTTATTTTCTTTATCTTTTTTCATATTTGCTCAATTTTCTTTTCGTTTATTCACCCGTTCTTTCTCCCTTTCTTTCTTTCTTTCTTTCTTTGTTCGTTCGCTTTTTCTTCTTTCTTTTTTTATATCTTGCATAATTTCCTTTTTCACTTTCCCTTCTTTTCTTCTTTCTTTATGTACTTGTATTGTTCTTTCTTTTTATTTCCTTTAGGTTTATTTTATTTTCCATTGTTTTAATTTACTGCATCCTCTCTTTCAGCCATATTTAATACGTTTATTTTTCGTTCCCTTCATTAGTTCTTTCTTTTTTATTCTATTTTTATTTCCAGCTTGCTTATTCATTTTTCTTTTCTTCTTTTTTTTCTTGCTTTCTTTTCCTTCCGATCATTAATTCTTTTTCTTATTTAATTATTTTCTTCCATTGTTCTTTATTTTTCTTTCCTTTTGGCATAATTTTCTTTTGTTTTCTTTTTACCGTCCGGCGGAATTGTACACAATTGCGACTGTGTCCAGTAAGAATTATATTTTCATATATTTTTCTTATATTGCTATATATTTATATAGGTAAAGTACCCCACACCAAGAATATTAAATATTATAAAAGATAAGAGGGAGTTCTGTTTGCTAAGTCAATTCATTGTTAATTAATAACACTATGTTATCGAAAACGAGACATGCGTATATTGTACCGTCCCGGAAAATACCTGATTCCTTGCCATGCCCTGCCTTTACAAGAGTCAGATCAGACCAAAAATGGAGTCTTGCTGCCCTATATCACTGTCCAAACCCCACGTTTCAGCCCCCGCAGACCTCAAAAGCGTGTACGCGGTCTTGTAGGTGATTAATTATTTTCCGACTTACAACCCCTTTCCCCACAGACGAAACATTGCCAGCCTTTCGTTACTCTATTGATTTTTTTCATTCAGGTGTTCGGATGAACTACAGTCCTTGGTTTCATCAGTTCGGACCATCACAGCTAGGACCCGCCATGTCAAGTATACTGAGTCGACTCATCCTCATTCCTTTCCTCAGTGAGAAGGAATTGTTATATTGGGGAACAGGCTTCCGATGGGATAGTTTCCCAGTCACTACAATCTTAACCTCTTCAAGTCGAGAGTTAACCTTGTCTATCCTACATATCCTTATAATATACACATCTAAACTCATTTAGTAACTCTCTCTGGCTTTTGGATTTTGTATTGAGTGAACAATAGTAAATAAAAAATACTACACGTTGCAAGGATACTAAGGAAGGTGCTGGAGATTTAGGAAATTTGATGTCACTTCAACGATGATCCTCAGACAACTGATAGGAACATACAATATGAAACATAATAACAACAAAGTAATCAAATTCATAATTTCTCTCAGATATATCTTCATTTTCTGACAGGAAAGAGTTACTATGTGCATATTCAATATAAATTTATAAATAGAAAATGGGTAACTTAATGCAGACACGATTTTTAGACTAGATTCGTATGAATCGACTATATATTCTTTGTAAGAAATCACTTTGTAGGAGATCAGGTTTCATTGACGTATTTTTGTAAATAGGGTTTTCTTTTTTGTTGCGAGGCAAATGTATTGCTGGTATTTTTACTATAAAAATCTATTTTTATATTTTGATAGCTGTGCCATTTTCGTTTCTAGTCTTATGTACCTATAGAATGCTTTAAATTAGGGAATGTGGCGTATTCCAATCAAGTGGAATGGCGGATGTATGCTAAACCGTAGTATTATTCGCGTTAATTATCTTACTCAGTTTCTGTAAGCTACAATCTCCCACCACCGAGCAGTTCATCGCCTGTTGTACGGGCGTGTCAGGGACAAATCCTGATAAAAGAGGCGCCCCAAAAGGGAATTACTGAGAGAGACTAAGCAGTTTTATTTGGAAGGATATTAGAATAATCCAGAACTTATAGTGAGAGCAAACCGACTGCATACGGATATTGATTCAGTAAATACACAATAATAGAAAGGGACGAAAGACAAGGATGCTCCATCTCACTGGACTTATTCAACTTTTGCAGTGAAGTCCTACCATCTTTCTTTTATTGCTAGCGACAATTTTATATTTATTTAAGTTTACGGCATATCAACCTCAGTGGGTTATCTGATGCCGACAAGACTTTTTAGAATAGGTTCGTATAAAAAGAATATATATTCTTTGTAAGAAATCAGTTTCTAGGAGATCAGGTTGACGTATTTTTTAAAAAAGGGTTTGAATAATGGTTTAGTAATACAAGTTTTACTAATTAACCCATAGCTGGAGGGAGAAGAGTTGGATTCATATCTTTCCCCAAGGTAATTGTGCGTAATTGAATATACCGAATCCAACTGGAATTGGAACTAACCGGTTAACAATTCCAAACCGTTATTCATTACTCCACCTGCACATCCAAGCTTACAATACCTGGTATTCTCAAGCGGTTACCCATCTAGGTACTGATCAGGCTCGACGTTGCTTAGCTTCGGTGATCGAACGGGAACCGGTGCTTCAACATGATGTGGTCGTAAGCCACTACTACTATTACTACTAATAATAAATCATTTTTATCTGAAATAAAAAGGTTAATTTGTACTATTCACATACTTAGAAAAACTCTTTTAATGCAATAAGCCTAATATCTAAAAAAAAAAAAACCTTAATTTATCTTGAGTTACAGGCGAAAGACTTCATAGATGATTGGATCAAACAGCAGACCAAAATAATTTATGATTTATTAGAAAGCAGACAACAACTTCTGTTAGTGAAGGAAAAAGAGGTCGAGAAAGGAATCAAGGAAAGCAATTAATTATTATTTAGTAACAAAGAAGTATTTCGCAATGGCACGGACAGATTACAAAATGGATCCATAATATGATTCCACAATAGTGCATATGAGAATGCTTAGAAGAGCAAAAGCTTTGAAACTATGTGATTATTTCAATCGAGTTTTTGGGTTTCAATGTGTTTTCCTTATTCCAGCTTTAAAGAATTCAGGCCCGTCAGACTTTGTGGACATTCTCTAATTCTTTTAAAAATGTACTTGATTCTTTTGGCAGAGAAATGGATAAATAAAGTTCAGCATTGCCTCCGACGCAATTATTTTCTGGCGGAAGAAAATTGCATATTTCTCAGATTTCTGTCACGCAAAACGCAGTAACACGCTTAAAAAAACTAAAGAAATAAATATATTATGTTTCAAAATATGCTAGTTTTATTTTTTGTTTTGTTTTTTTCTATTCGATTTGCTGGGAGGAACTAAAGGAGTCATCCTCAAATCGAACGTCCTTGAATCTAAAGCAGTAATTTTCAAGATACACACACAGACACACACAGACACACACACACACACACACACACACACACACACACACACATATATATATATATATATATATATATATATATATATATATATATATAATTAATGAAAAACAGACCACTTTTAAGGTACCATTACAATAATTTATTTCACCAAAATCCTTTTTAAAGGATTTCGGATCATCAGGTAACACTTCCAACAATGAAATGAGAGGAAAAATGTGATTAGAAATTGATGGGTAGTATAATTTTTGTAATTAAACAGGGAGGGTGAAGGTGGCGGTTAAAGAGACAATACAAAGTATAGGGAGGGTTAAATTCATAACTTAATTATATATATATATATATATATATATATATATATATACAAGCTACATATACACAAACTTGTTTATGTGTGTGCTTGTGTATGTGTGTGTGGTATAGTATTATAGAAAGTGCATTAATTTCTAAGTCTTTGACGTTAAATTAAAATCCTGCTTCATACAATATGTGATCTTAACGAAACCACTGATATTGAAAAGTGAGACAGTTAAAAAAAACAAAGAAAAAGAAAAAATGGTCAGAAGTTTAATGTATTAAAATCTTTTGTGTATTTCAATAATTCTTTCAGCTAATTGTCAAATTGGGATAAATTTAATTTGCTTCGTTGTCTATAGTGTTTTGAAATCACTACTAATCTCACACGACACAGTATAGGGAACAAAATAAATGTATTAACAGTGCTTATTACCAAGAAAATTTTCAAAAGTACTCCTCTCCCGAGTATTAGTCGAAATCACTCGGGAAAACACACACTATGGAGAATTGCTTAATTCAATCAGTTCTCAAAAATAAAATAAGTTAAAATTCAATAGAAAACTTACAAAATAAAATATTTGTGATCCATTTTACTCAACGAAACATGTATTAAATGAAGGATTGGTGTCCATATATATATATATATATATATATATATATATATATATATATATTATTTATTTAAAAATATGATTCCAACGCTTCATAAGAGTTCTCATGTTTCAAAACAAGAGCCGAAAATTTCAATATAATTATTTGAATTAAATTGAATTAAAGTACTAAGCTCTGTTTCATCTTCAAGCGAAATCTTTTTGGAACCAATGCTCTACTTTTGTATCGAGCACTATTTTTTAAAAATGATAACAAAAACACTAAAGAACTTTTGAATTATTTACCTAACAAGTTCTTTCCTATATATTTTTACACACACACACATATATATATATATATATATATATATATATATATATATATATAATCGAGCCCGGAATAATTTTTCATAGAGTGCAGAAAGTACAGGTCGACTGATTCGTCCTATTTGGGACTCATCAGCACTATGCATGTAGTGCCGTGGACCGAACTCGGACCATTTCGATACAAGGCAAACGCTGTACGAACTGTACTACGGGCCTCGGTGACGAAGACGACACAAACTAGACACGATATAGCGCCACTATTCACTCAGTTCCACCGTAATAGTCATCCAAGTATACGGATAACCTCGGAACAGTGCCCCAAGAGCCACGTCTGCTTATTGACCCTTAGCCGTTCCTCACGAGCATTAGCTGGGTCAAGTAAGGATATACAGAAAAGAAATATATATATATATATATATATATATATATATATATATATATATATATATATATATATATATATATAAGGTAACGGCGTCTACGTTTTAACAGTTTTGCTACTTCTACTGATGTTCCCTCAAGTGCTACTCACTAAGACTTTTTCATCAACGATTGTGACACACCAGTGACGTGACATTGTGTCTAGACATCTGACGACGGAACACAGCACAGATATCTTAACAAAAGGAATTGAATGTGAATTCGAAAGAAGCGACATCAGCCAAAATTCAAATTGGGATCGCCGATTCCTTACGACTAACCACCCTGTCATTATGTATCTTCTTTCATACATAAACAGTCTGAAACATATACTGTAAGACGCATAGATACGCGTATATAAAAGGAACGACTTGCAATTGGCCGTCAGCATCCATCAAAGGTGTCATTTATGACAGAAGACATTGAAGTCGATGTGTGGAATGTCCATCGTAGACTTCAGCAATCTGCCAAAAAATAGATGACTGATAATTCTGATGTAAAAACGTCCCTCTCCGTTGGTTTTTATCTAATCTGTCTTGAATAATTAGATTGGTGTCAATCACTCGGTGTGGTGGGGTCTAAATAACCGAAGAACACGAGATATAAATACATCTTTTTCCATGTACAGAAAATGTTTATATTCCAACTCGGCCAATGTCTGCTGAAATCCGTATGCCCACCCGATACTGAATATGTCTGAAAATGGTATTTTATAGTGAGTTATTATTCCGCTTTTGATGTAGACACCAATTGAACATCTGACCCCTCTACTCATAGGGAAATTTGAAGGTACTGCATTCGTGAGGAATCTCCGGTTTCAAGGCTTTTACGACGAATGAGAAGTCGGAAAGGAATTATTGGTCATGAAATTGAAAAGTTTTGCCAGAGAGAAAAAAAAAAGAAAAAAAGTGGAAGAAGTTTTAAAAACTTATGCTGTTTTAAATAGTTTTGTACTCTCTCTCTCTCTCTCTCTCTCTCTCTCTCTCTCTCTCTCTCTCTCTGTACCACTTTCTTTCTCTATTTCTTTTTCTCTCTATCTTTCTCTCTCGTTTTCTCTCTCTTTCTCTAACCCTTTATCTTTCGTTCTTTCTTTTTCTCTCTATCGCCTTTTCTTTGTTTTTCTCACTATTTCTCTCTTTCTATCTCTTTTTGTCCCTCATTCCCTTTTTCTTTCTTTCTTTCTTTCTTCAACTCGATTTCAGAAGAAACAAACTCAAACAAAATACAATTAATTATAGATAGATTTCACTAACAGGAATTTACTGAACCGAGTAAAGTTCTTTTGGTTGACTAAGTTAAAATAAAAGAGTTTTATTTTTACATTCGTTTTATGGAATAAAATATTTATTTTTATTATCTCGCATCCCTCATAGAATTTCATAATTCCATCCTGTAAGAATTTATCATCTTTCTCAACAACCACCTACACTAGGTACCTTTTGGTGCTGCCAAGGAAACCGCCGTTTTCTTTAAGAGAATTCTCGAAGGACTGGAAGAAATGTCAGTTTGACACTGCAATGCCTTGTGAATATGACAAATGAATAAAATCTTCCAGTTAATCTGGAACAATTTTGCCAAAGTACGATGCTCTTCAATATATATCCTGATAAAATATTAATAACTTGTTCCGGACGCTTTTTGCGAACTGATATACTTTGGAACGGTACCTCTTCATACCAATTATTTGGAACTACAGAAGAAATTCCAATTCAATGGTATAAATAAATAAACAGCCTGGCCGTTTTTAAATGCAAATCAGCCTTTTTTTGAGTTGAAATATGTTTACCCTACGTTGTCTTCCACTTTGTATCGCACTTCACACTTTGTTTCAAAAATGAAACATTTTCATTATATTTAAATAGCGAAATGCCTTAAGTAGAGTCAATTCGTTTAAATTACATGAAAACGACTGACCAGTGTAAATAATAGTCAACGTTTCAATTAGATCTTTTCATTCTGTTGTTCATTGCCCGCGTCGTAAAGCATTGATTAAGTAATGTCTTGATTTTATCGCTACCAACCTTAACTAGTCCACCTGACTGTGGATCATTGTTCAATGTTCTCCAGCCGAAAACAATGTATATCACTTATGACACGTTCGATTATTTACAGCACCTTCTCCTTTAAGTGAATAATCTCTTCTTTTTTTTGCGTTTGAGTCACATTGTTACATTTTTTAAAATAGAAAAGCAGCATATGCTGAAAATTTGAAAAAAAAACTTAGAAACAATAAAATGAAGTTATCTTTTTGAATGAAGTCGATTAAAGCAAAATGCTTCTAATGGCATCTGAAACAACATAAGTAGAACGAATTCTTCGGTCTACCCCAATATATATATATATATATATATATATATATATATATATATATATGTAAGTGATTTATACCCGCAGAAATAAAACATAGATTTAAACAAAACGAACGTCATGTTATACCTTAGGTACCTTTCGACCCGACCAACACTTTTTCAAAGGTATACGTTGACAAATTGGAAAACAATCAAAGACACACTCAATATAACGAATAAGGAGGGAAAGTTGGAACGAGGTTAAAAAAAGACACAAATTTTAATTACAAATAACATATTTATCTAATATCAAATCAGGATATTATGTTTCTGTATTAGCAGAAGTTTTCTGTATACGCAGGTTAGCAAGCTAGCCTCGTTTCTAACGCGAGGCTCAGGTATTGTGGACCTGTTATATTCTTCTCTCACGACAGGTGATCGCTAGTTGTTTTTGTTCGGAGATAAAAGAACTTCAACACAGGGAATTTTACTTAACTATTTTATTAACGTTGACGTATACATCTTCTATTTATCCAATGTGGTCACTCTCCCCAACTGGGGAGCCGTTTCAGACACGAAAGGTAACACGTCTACATTGTCTGTCTCCCGGAGAACCCTTCCTCTATCTGTCGTTCTCACGCTGGATCAGCCAATTAAAATCGATTTCCTTGTTTTGTCTTCCAGCTGACCTCAAAGGTCAACCTCAGGAAGTTGGAATAATAGTGTACTAAACTATTATTTAACAAACCTGTATGAGTGTGAGATAGAGACAGGCCGATACCGAGCATTTTTTTCTTTCGAATTCCTTTGATAGGGGAATAATAAGACGATCATTGGAGATAAATGATATTGGCGAATTGCTCAGCCAACCAAGTCAGTGTTCGATCTAGAAAAGGGAGAAAGTGTAAAAGGAAGAAAAAGAAAGAAAAATTACAGTGTAACAAGAAGAAAACAAAGTTGAAATAGGAAGAGAATAACGAAGAAAAAAAGACGGTGATAAAATAATATTCGCCAGCCTTTAACGTTTTATGTATTCAATAATTTATTGCAAGTTTCCGGATAAGAAGTCAGCAACGAAATATTGGATGACTGTTGAATAACATTGATGACCTGAAGGAAAGGCGCCTAAAAATAAAATGTTGTGCTGCTTCCATGGCGTAAATAAAGAAATCAAATTTTCTGTTTACTTGATTAGATTACAAAACAAGTTATTTGCAGTCAGTTTCTGTCCATATTTGACAGTTTTCATAAATAATCATATCAAATATATCAATAATCATATCAAATATATAAATTTACACCGTGGACTAATGTTATAAATTTTGAGCCCCAAATCATGCATAATATTTAACAATCTTGTTCGTTGAAAATGGTGAGTTCGATTCTAAAAAATGCACATCACTCCCGTGCTTGTATATTAGATTAATCTTTAGCGCTTTATATATATATATATATATATATATATATATATATATATATATATATATATATATATATATATAATATTAGTGGTAAATATACACATACATATGCAAAATATATAGATATATATCACATACATATGCAAAATATATAGATATATTATTATATTTTATTATATAGATATATTATTATATTTTATTATATATATATATATATATTACTGTATATATATATATATATATATATATATATATATATATATATATATATATATGGCTAGCCAAATCGGTAAAGGCACGTCAAGCTAAATGACGGCTCCGTACAGGCCGGTAAATGTTGTTTAATACTGTTTATTATAAACAGAGCATTTACTTAAATATTTGTATTTATAAAAAGAATGTTAAACATAAAAATGTCTTAAATATATATATATATATATATATATGTGTGTGTGTGTGTGTTTGTGTGTGTGTGTGTGAAATTGTATATAAATATAAATAAATATATATATATGTATAATTATTTATATATTATATGCGCGGTACTTATTAGAAAGCGCTCAATATCAGAGATAGAGCTAACATATTTGGTTGGATAGATGTGAGTTTGTGACCCTGGGTTTTACGCTTTAGCGATCGTCAGACAAACTGATTAATGTTTTTAAAAATTTGGGTTTATGTAGATTGCGTGTATTGGTGTTATCGTGGAAGTGGTGGGGGAAATTTCGTCGTTTTGTCATTCATCGTACGAACGCAAACAATATACAAGGCCAAGGTAAGTACAAACAACAACACTATGCACTACATCGGTGCCACCGAAGGTCCATTCAAGATGAGGAATAACAATCACAACCTTTCATTCAACAACAGGAAATATTCGAACAGCACAACACTTTCTACATACATATGGCAGCAAAAAGACAAAAAACATCACACCAACAATAAGTTGGGAAATATTGAAAAAAGCCCTGCCTACAACAACATTACGAAAAAATGCCTACTTTGCCTACACGAAAAAAGTAGCAATAATATCACACAAACCGCAAAAAGAACTTACTAAACAAAAAATCAGAGATAATCTCCAAATGTAGGCATGAGAACAAGTACCTATTATCCGAATTCATACCAAACGGATAAAACAGACAAACCACCAACAATCACAATTTAAT
Organism: Acanthosepion pharaonis; assembly: GCA_903632075.3. Taxonomy (NCBI): domain Eukaryota; kingdom Metazoa; phylum Mollusca; class Cephalopoda; order Sepiida; family Sepiidae; genus Acanthosepion; species Acanthosepion pharaonis. The sequence continues at coordinate 1,156,222 of CAHIKZ030000012.1, read as the reverse complement.
TTCAAGATACCATCAAAATAATTGCATCTATCATTATTATAATTGCACCACCATTAGTAATCACTTTTACCACTTTACAATATCTATTAACTAACAATATTATCATTACCACCAACACACAGCACCATCACTTACACAACACACCCGCTATTAACATATAAATCCACTACAATCTTTATTACCCCCCACCCAGCATATTTAATACCTTAAAACAATATGGTCAGATATAATTTCCATATGTAACCATGAAAATAAACACCTATTACCAGGCAGCTTTAATATAATAACAATAATAATTTTGTAATTAAAAATTAAAAATTATAGCAATCTTCAACTACCATAATTTTACACAGAATACCTATTATCAGGATTTATACCAAAATAAATTAATACATATAACAAAATGAAACAAAAATAAAATAAAACACTAACAACAACTTTTTAGTTCAAGCTACCACCACTATAACTACATTCATGGTTTTATCATTCTCCCACCACCGTTACTAATCATTTCTACCAATTTACAATTTCTACCAATTTACAATAACTATTAGCTAACTATCATTGTCTCCAATCCCTTGAAACATTACTATCACATCATATCATATAGACCCGTTATTAAATTGAACTACCCTCTCACCCAGCACATTGAATATTAAACATCACCATATAAATTAACCAATAAGGATTACAATCACCAAAAACAAACAAATAACCTTTTTAAATATAACAAATAAACCCCCAGTTGTTTTTTCTTTTTTTTCAAAATTTAAAAGTAAATATAAATAATAAAAATTTTTACCTATCATAATTTTACACAAACCCCACCACACGTATATACATACATGCGAGGAAATATTTTTCAGCGGAAAAATACATAATATGACATGTATACATTCACGAGACATTAACGAGACATTTCCGCCACACTTCCAATGTTTAAATTTCAACATTTCAACATACAAATGCGTATGTATAGACATAAAACCACCCGTATACATACATGTGTCATAGCCGAATCTGCCCACATATGTTTATATATGTATGAGTCCCGACGGACAACCAAGTATGTATATGTGTCTGCATACATCGATGTTTGCGTTCGTACGATGAATGACAAAACGACGAAATTTCCCCCACCACTTCCACGATAACACCAATACACGCAATCTACATAAACCCAAATTTTTTAAATCAGTTTGTCTGGCGATCGCTAAAGCGTGAAACCCAGGGCCACAAACTCACATCTATCCAACCAAATATATATATATATATATATATATATATATAATATAAACTCGAAATCAAGATCAGACAACATGTTCTTATAAAGATAAGAGAGGCTATTTTAAATTGCAGTACGCGTTGTACCCAGTTTGTTCCCAACTCGGACAGGGTCAGAATTTACTATATAATCCAGAGTTTGCGGCAAGATATAGTGACCGTCTTTTACTGTCTCGTTGCAGAGTTCGGTCCGTTCAGCACTTACGCATATCAGAAGCGGTTTTTATTAAATTGCATCAATCTTCTCTGGGCAGACAGAAAGAACATTTTGTTCGCTCTCTCGGTTTTTTAAGACATATGTGAGTGATTTTTTTCCTCTTTGTACTCACATGGAAACCTTTAAATTGGCTCTTTTGGCAGTATACTTTCTAAGCTTTAATATAACTGTTTTTTTTAAATTTTATTCTAATATTCTTTTGTCATTAAACAATATGATTATAGGAACAGCAATAACAATGACCTTATATTATCAAATAATAATTTTCGTGCTTTTCTTGCTCCAATAAAATTAAAAGTTATAATTATTTTTTATTTATTCTTATGTTTTTAATTGTTTATTAAATTATAATTTTTATCATTTTCTTAGTCATTAAAATACTCATCTTTACTCATGAAAATACATATGTGTTATAAATCGTATTTAAGTAAGTATTTTAGCGAGTTCTGTTTATAGTAATATCTAAATTATTATCACTAAGAATTATTATATTATTATGAACATTTAATACATTGTATTTATTAAAATACTTATTAATTAACATGAATAATTTGTACTGTATTTATATTTTAACGTAACATACTTTTTTTATGGTCGAGGGCGTATTTTCAAATTCATCGCGAAATCTTTTTGTGACGTTATTTTATTTTGTTTACTTTTTTTCTATTGATTCAGTATAGTTAGTTTCTTTCTTTATTATTTATCTTTCAATCAATAATTAAAGATGGTTTCATATACATTTGATGATAATTTTATTTTTCTTATTTTATTGATTGGTTTCTATTATTTATTATTTAAACAGAAATTATAATAACATTAATTAATAATAACAAGTTTGACGACGAATTATTTATTCTGACATCCAATGTAAACTATATATGTATTTATGTTTTATTTATGTATGTTTCTATGTGTGTATATGGTGTTGTGGCTGGTATTGCCTCTCAAAGCAAAGGCCAGGGCAAAAGTAACTCTCGTTGCTTCCAAACTACCAACCCGCGAGAGAAGGACCAGTTCTATAGTAACCCTTCAAATATTCTGGGTAGACTGCCTCACGGTGTGCCTGAAATTGGAGTCGAAACTGAATGGTTAAAATCTTTGACAATAACATATAATAGTTGTAACTTTTTTAAAATTTTTAATTCTATTATTCATCATTTAAATAGAAATTATGATAATAGTAAGAATAATTGTCCATTTGACAACGAGGTCTTTATTTCGATTTCCAGTGTAAAATATACATGTATGCGTATGTGTGTGTATGTATGTATATTTAAACTTTAAATTTCTATTAATTTTAACTAAATTAAGTGATCTAATTTTACTTTGTGAAACTAATTTAAATTCTTCTGTTGCTACTAATAAATTCTATGTTCCTAGCTATCCTCCCCTTTATAGACGAAATTCTAGCATATATATGCAACAGTGATTATATTCGAGAAAAACTTTCAACTGCAAGGGAATTGTCTCTTGATTCACCAGAGGATTCTTTAATGTACTTTCAATTTTCATTATTGCTTTGCTAGATGTCTCTTTTTCCTTTATCTCTCTCCTTCTTCTCAGAACTGTAATATATTAAGCAAAATTTCTGAAAATAAAGTAATGGCCCTTTCTCTACATCCATATGCGAATATTTTTGTGTTTGGTGATTTTAATGCTCATCACGACAAGTGGCTTAAGCCTTTTCGTGTTTTTCTGATGTTGCCGGTATTCAGATTTTCAATTTTTCCATTGCCCAGTCTTTCAGTCAAATAGTGGATTTCCCTACTCATGTCCATAATAAATGTTCAATATTCTTCTTTCCTTGATTTGTTTCTTACCTCCTCTCCTCTTGAAGAGCATTCCAACATTGTCCTCTTGGCATTCGGATCTCGCCTTAGTATATATTGATATTTCTTTTGAGTCGTCTATTAGAAAACGACCTCCTATAAAGAAGACTTTTTTTCTGTTACCAGCGTACTGATTGGGATTCATTTTGTAACTTTAATCGAGATGTCCCTTGGATTGATATTCTTAACCTTCCTATCGAGAACTGTGTCACGCAGGTTTCTGCTTGGTTTAAAACACACATTGGTACTTCTGTACTTCCTCGCAAATATCAGGTGAAACGACTATCTTCCTCTGGGTTCCCTCCAGCCTATTTAACCGTTGTAGCAATCTCTTTTCCCGCCTATTTGTGATTGCTCAAAATAATTGTAAACGTGTCCTCAGAGAGTCGAATTCTGTGTTTACTGTAGAAGGCATCGTATAGCCTCTAACAAGTTTTCTTCTCGTGACTACAGGCAGCTCTGTAATAATGTGTTAAATAAAAGTAAGTCTTCTATCCCTCTTGTCTTCACTTAATTTGAAGTTTTTACAACTTCTGATAAAGCAGAATTTTTTGCTAGTAAATTATCTTCAAATTCTACTCTTGACTCACCTGGAGTACCATTGCTTGACATGTCACTTAAAACTGAGTATCTATTGAGTGATATGCATATAACACTGTCCATGGTTTCAGCTATTATTTCTAAAGTCCCGTAGAATCGTTAAATGCCTTCGTTTACCGTAGGTGGACTCCCGTAATGCGCCTTAGAAGGTAAGTGCTTAGTTTCGTCAAAGGCCTTCGTTTGCCGTAGCCGGACACCCGTAATGTGCCTTAAGAGGCATGTGCGTAAGTCCCGTCGAAGGCCTTCGTTTGCCGTAGCCGGACTCCCGTAATGCGCCTTAAGAGGCATGTGCGTAAGTCCCGTCGAAGGCCTTCGTTTGCCGTAGCCGGACTCCCGTAATGCGCTTTACGAGGCATGTGCGTAAGTCCCGTCGAAGGCCTTCGTTTGCCGTAGCCGGACTCCCGTAATGCGCTTTAAGAGGCATGTGCGTAAGTCCCGTCGAAGGCCTTCGTTTGCCGTAGCCGGACTCACGTAATGCGCCTTAAGAGGCATGTGCGTAAGTCCCGTAGAATCGTTAAATGCCTAAGTTCGTCGAAGGCATTCGTTTGCTAAACAGGATCCTCACAAAGCATATGAATTTGATGGTATCCCTGTAATAGTTCTTAAGTAATGTGCTCCTGAAGTGTCTCCTGTTCTCTCTAAAAGCGATAATAAATGCCTTGCTGCTTCTTGCTTTCCTGCTTGTTGGAAATCCTCTTCTGTAGTTCCAGTCTTTAAGAAGTCAGGCGAAATATTTGATCCTTTTAACTATCGGCTCATTAATCTTTTACCTTTTTTTGGTGTGTAGTGGGGGGGGGGCTACGGGAGACTCTAATTAATCTGAATTGGTTAAGCATCTTACATCGCAGAGTCTTCTTTCAGATAATCAATACGGCTTTCACTTATTTAGGTCAACAATTATAGCTGAAAGAGACTATCAAGCTTTAGATAAGAATGGTTAGGTTTGACCTGTTGGATATCTGGAAAGCATTTGGCAGGGTTTGGTAGAGTGGTCTTCTTCACAAGTTGAAAGATTATGCTATTTCTGGACGAATTTTTTAACTGATTCAGTCTTTCTTATTCAATCGCTAAATGAGAGTTATCTTGAATGGTCACTCTTCTAGATCTAATTGCATAAGTTTAGGTGTTTCCCAGGGCTTTATCCTTGGACATAAGTTGCTTCTAATTTTTATAAATGACCTTCCTGTTGTCATCAATTCTGAACTCGGTATTTATACTGATGACACAGCTATTTACTCCCGTCTCAATAATAAGTTTTACCGGATTGATAAGATCAATTTGCAGCTGATCTTAACAATAACCTACAATCTGTTATTAAATAGGGAAAAGGAGTGGCTTGTCAGATTAAACGCCTCAGAAACGAAACTGCTGTCTTTTTATTATCTCGGACAATGCTTTTTACTTTCCATGATTATGGCTGATGCTAATCTCCTGGAGAGTAAATAATTGCAAACTCTCAGACTGACGTTTTCCGCTGACATGAAATGGAAAGAGTACACTGAATCAATTGCTAATAATACTAAATGTTTTTCACACACACACACACACACACACACACACATATATATATATATATATATATATATTGTGTGTATTTAGGCAGCATCTTTTCATTCATACACGTTTCATTAAATAATATAGACAAGTGTTGTCTATTTATTTTATGTAATTTTTTTTATTTTATCAGACGTTACGAAAAAAATTTACATAAGTAAATAGACAACACTTGTCTATATCATTTAATGAAATGTGTATGAATATATATATGTGTGTGGGTGTGTGGGTGTTTGTGTGTGTGTGTGTGTGAAGGCATGAAACGACTTATTGTGCAGCAGAAGAAACGTGCCAAAACTCAGACATTCCTTGATAGGTTACGTGATAAAATCATGTTTACACAAAGGACTGCTAGCTAAATATAGTAATCTATAAAATATATGTGGCGGACTCTCCCGTCGTATTCGACGTATGAGTGTCAAGTAGCTCCGTTCTTAGGAACCGACAGCCCATATGATTTGTTTATAATTTTGAAGGCTTTGTGCAGAACCAGTCACAATTTTGAAGGGCCGAATACAAGTATATATATATATATATATATATATATATATATATATATATATATAAACAAAAAAAAAGATTACTTTAATAACAATTAAGATTACTTAACTTTAATATCAATTTTTTGTTGTTGTTTTCCCCGACTTTCTTGCTAATAATTATTCTTCAAGGGGTTGCGTCTTTTAAATATTTCTATTTTTTTCAATTTATTTCGCGCCTTTTTCAATCCGTTTTGTACACGATTGCATGCATGAATTTAACGTTCTTTTCACGCTCATGAATTTTTGCTTTTGTTTACGTTTTCATTTTTTTCAGTTGTAAATTATTCTTCCGGTTGTAAATTCTTCAAACTTTTTCTAGGAAATTACTTTTTTATGGTTTAGATTGTATATGAGTGTGTATATGTGCGCGCGGGCGTGTTATTTTTAATTTATTCTGTTTTAAATATATCTACCGGGTGTAACAGCAAAATTGTCCAAATCCTGTAACAACATATTATCAATCCCACAAAATGTTTAATATCTAAAAAAAAAAAAAAAAAAAAACAACCACGAAACTAATTGAGTTTCTTTTTTCCAGGTTTTCAGATAAGACATGTAGCCACCTTGATACCATTTGTCGTAAGAATCATTGAAAAACCTATCGAGTTATTCAGCTAGACAGAGAACAGGTTAAAATCATTTTGTGTCAGCCCAATTTTCTTCCCAAAAGTGTAATAGTGAGAGGAAAAATATAATTTAGGCCTTCAGTAATGATACCAACATTCATACTCTGGCTTCCATCTTCAAAGTCCATTCAAGATCCATCAACAGGAGAATGAATAAGTTTTAAAAAAAGAGGGAACAGTAGAGAGGAAAACTGGATCAGGAGGGGGCAACAGAAAAAGGGAACATCATTTCAACTTAAAGCTAAAGAGATCAATTAGAAAAGATCCAACTCAAACAACAACACTTTTGGCACGTGATAGAAGAATTTCAGCTATGACAGTTCAAATAGCAGTGAAAAAAGACTTGAAAATGACATCGTACGTGAAACGTGTGAGGCACTTTGTTACTACAGGACAAATGTTAGAAGGTTAGAGAGGGCGAAGATCATCCTGAATAAGTTGGAAATGATCCTGAAATAACATATATATATATATATATATATATATATATATATATATATATATTTGAACTTAATTTCAATCCTTTATGAGCTTCCGATCCTTACCTATGATTAATTAATGATGAACATATCATTTTCGTTTATGATCGATTTCATCCCGATTCTTCTCTTAAGCAGGTAATTATAAATTCTTATTGCTCAAAGTAGGGTCCAATAGTGTTATAAAAACCTCGGAGAATTCCAGTAATATATCTTTAATCATTTCTAAGATTCAACTGTTCAAAGCTTAATCTAACAAATGGATAATTTTGTTTTTACACGATTTGGACAATTTTGTTGTTCCAATTTATATATATATATATATATATATATATATATATATATATATATATATATATATATATATATACACACACATATATATATATGTATGAATGTATATTATATATATATATATATATATATATATATATATATATATATATATATATATATATATATATATTATCCATTTCAATATCTTCCCTTTCACTCTATACTCGACCACAACTAACCTTCCAAAATTTGAATGGATTCACTTTACAAGGTTCATAAATATACCTATGTTCTGTAAGATTAATTACCAGATTTAGATGAAAGCTAAAACAAAAACAAAAAAAGAAGACGCTTGAATTTGTTATCTGCGTATCCTTCGCTCCATCTGTGTCGTGTGGGTGGCATTAATTCAATTTCACTCACATCCACTACACAGTTTACGCGAACTCACGCACGAGCTTCCGTTCTCCCTTGCAGATATGTTACAAACTAACACTATTAGTATTCTATTCGTAAGAAAGAATTTCCACTCGGACAGTTTCTTCCCTAATACTCTGACTTTGGTGAATAAACTCCTGAGAGATTGCTTCTTCGATCAATATTAACCACTTTAAGTCTAATGTCAACCGTTATCTGTTCTACATGTCCTAATAATAAGCACTCTTACTTTTTATTACGTCCACGCATTAAGCACATTCAATAACACTTCATCTTGAGTGGTTCTTGTATTGTGTAAATGATGGTTTATAACATAAAAGTAGTATTCATACAAGCAATTATTTAAAAGTCACGAACAAAACACGACGCATCACTAATATTGAGAAGAAGGGTATGAAACAATTCAGGAATTTAAAAAGTAAGAGAAAAGGAAAAAAAGGTGTAATATTTATTCTGTGAATGATTTGTGCTTAGTTTTCCCAATAGCATTGGGGTCGACATGTTCTCCAATCCCATTTGGGTATTCTTTAATCCTTCAGAGTTATATGACTGCTTTCTATTTTTTTATCATCATTTTTAAAGTCTTTTCGAATTCGTTGTGAAATCAATCTCCCTGGGGAAAACATCTGGACTACAAAACTGCTCGCGCGCTGTGATCCACAGTCAATGAACATAAAGATTCCGGCAGATTTCGATTATTAAAAAAAAAAAAATCTGTGAGATTATCAAGGAAGATAAATTTCAGGTGTTCTACGAAATAAATTATCGACGTTGCTCGATGAAAAACAAAATTCCGTGCATGGAAATAGTACACCTGTTTTTGTTTGTTTTTTTGTTTTTGTTTTTGTTTTTTGTATTGTTTTGTTTTGTTTTTTCTCTATGATAAAGCTGCCTCTTTTTATTGAATTCGATGTCTGGTGTGTTTTAATTTTCATATAAATGACTAGGCTTACTTAGTCTGACACAAGGCCGCAATAAAGAAAAACCTAATGTCCCAATGCTCCAATCACCTGAAAAAGGCCGGAGCGTACAACGGCCGAATTGTCGTGAATATGACAAAGATGAGGACATCAGTCCGAACAATGTAAATATTGTAAATAATTACAATACCTCATCTCAGAAATAAAGACAGATTTTGAAGGTGAATATGGCAATAAAGATGAGGACAACAGTCCGAACAATGTAAATAATTATAATAAATTATCTCAGAAATAGAGACAGATTTTGAAGGTGAATATGGCAATAAATATGAGGACAACAGTCCGAGCAATGTAAATAATTATAATAAATTATCTCAGAAATAGAGACAGATTTTGAAGGTGAATATGGCAATAAAGATGAGGACAACAGTCTGAACAATGTAAATAATTATAATAAATTATCTCAGAAATAGAGACAGATTTTGAAGGTGAATATGGCAATAAATATGAGGACAACAGTCCGAGCAATGTAAATAATTATAATAAATTATCTCAGAAATAGAGACAGATTTTGAAGGTGAATATGGCAATAAAGATGAGGACAACAGTCTGAACAATGTAAATAATTATAATAAATTATCTCAGAAATAGAGACAGATTTTGAAGGTGAATATGGCAATAAATATGAGGACAACAGTCCGAGCAATGTAAATAATTATAATAAATTATCTCAGAAATAGAGACAGATTTTGAAGGTGAATATGGCAATAAAGATGAGGACAACAGTCTGAACAATGTAAATAATTATAATAAATTATCTCAGAAATAGAGACAGATTTTGAAGGTGAATATGGCAATAAATATGAGGACAACAGTCCGAGCAATGTAAATAATTATAATAAATTATCTCAGAAATAGAGACAGATTTTGAAGGTGAATATGGCAATAAAGATGAGGACAACAGTCTGAACAATGTAAATAATTATAATAAATTATCTCAGAAATAGAGACAGATTTTGAAGGTGAATATGGCAATAAATATGAGGACAACAGTCCGAGCAATGTAAATAATTATAATAAATTATCTCAGAAATAGAGACAGATTTTGAAGGTGAACATGGCAATAAAGATGAGGACATCAGTCCGAATAATGTAAATAATTATAATACCTCATCTCAGAAATAAAGACAGATTTTGAAGGTGAATATGGCAATAAATATGAGGACAACAGTCCGAGCAATGTAAATAATTATAATAAATTATCTCAGAAATAGAGAGAGATTTTGAAAGTGAATATGGCAATAAAGTTGAGAACATCAGTCCGAACAATGTAAATAATGTAAATAATTACAATACCTCATCTCAGAAATAGAGACAGATATCAATGTTGATCTCGCTATTTTTATATTTATCGCTTTCAATAAGTAACTTACAAATCCAGGTGTTTTCTTGTACAATGTTGAATGGAAGGAAGAATAAAGAGGAATAAAAATAATTCTCAGAGAACTACTTGCCCGTTTCAATATCGGCATTCAAAACATTTGACTTTTAACTGTCCTGTCCTACAAAAAGATTTCTAGCGCATTTAATTCGCATTCTTTTTTTTTTTAATGTCGGGATATATATATGGAATACCTAAAGTCTGGGCGTTCTGGGTATGACGATAAACTACATCTGGCAGCAAGGCTTCTGGTTTGGAACTTATTGAGGAGCGTCGAACTACCTCTTAATTACTGCTTATCCCAGGTCCACCCTAAGCGGAGGTGGTAGCACCAGATAGGGCCGCGGCTATGGGCAAATAGTTAACCCCAAAACCGGGGTCAAATCTCTATGAAAGTATATATTTTTATAGCAAAAATACCAGCAATACATTTTAGGAAAAAAAATATTACCAGCAATATATTTAACACTTGACAAAAACCCTTTTGAAACCTGATCTCGTAAAAAACTGATTTCTTACAAAGAATAAATATTCTATTCATACGAAGCTATCCTAAAAATCTTGTCGGTATTAAATAACCCATTGAGATGTTGATATGCCGTAAAACAAAATAAACCAAAACTAACGTCTGGACACATAGAAAATCTCATTAACTATATTTTTTTGCCTCCACAGATTAAACATGGTTTTGTCGAAAGAAGAAAGAAATGACTTCTTTTTCTGCAAAAAGAGATGGACTGAATGAACATCACAGATGCAACACACTTGATTGAATGCATAAAGAGTGAAAACTGACGGCAATGTGGAGTTATTGCATCGACTTCTCTTGATTCTTGCAAAGCGCATCAACCTTTGTACCACAAATGATGGAAACCATATTGAAGTTGTTTTTTTGTTAAAATTCCTATTCAGTAAAATGTTGTTAATAATTTAATTTCTTGAAAATATGCATTTTTTGCATACGTGTCCATTATTTAGGGCCACCCTGTACACTGTTCATAAGTGTTTTCGTCAGATTATTTTTGTTTTGTTGCTAGTGAGGATAGAACCCTGACCAGCCAGCATTGAATGCTGATATTCGTACGATGCTTATCAAAAATAAAACTTTAAATTATTAATAAAATCAAATTAGTCACATTTATTTCAAAAGCAGCCCAATCTGAACCAGAGAGATGTTACACAGAGACAAAAAATTAAATGTTTAGCTCTTACACAAATAAGACTAAAGCTTGTCCAATTAAATGAATATTCAAATTAAAAGAAAAAGAGAATTTTTATTCCTTATAAGTCGATGTAATGAAGAAAACAATCTCAGAAAACAGTTGCAGACAGGCTAGGGTGTCACTTTCCCCAATGGCAAGTGGGCCTCCTATATCAAATAAAAATGAAATAAACAAACACAGACAACTGTTTTAGTAATAAAAAGGAATAAGAAATTTATCAAAGAAGTAGATAGGTGCTCCTATCGCCCGGTTCACACTCCCCACGGTGTTTTAAACAGCAGTAGAGGTTTATCCTTTGTTTCCTGTTTCGGGTTGGATTTCCAGTTCCTTCTAATAGTCTACTTCAGCTCTTTATTTCTAACGCTTCTCCTTTCCTACGCTAATATAACTCCACACAATAACCCTCTACTTTGAGTGGCTCTTGGGCCTTGTATTGGGTGAATATTAGTAAAAAAAAAATTAAGTCATCAACACACTATCAGTTACTCAAGTCTAATATAAGAAGACATTTTCAAAGCTAAAGATCATAATCACAAAGTTAAGAAATCTGACATCTGTGAAGAATTTGGAATCATACATGTTGCTATCCATTGAAAAGGAATTGTTAGATGAATTGGATGCAGATGCAATTATTGGAAGATTAGCACAATCATCAAGTGAACACAAACGATTGCTCTTAATATAGTGGACTGCACGCAATGCTCTAGTGAGGTTTTTAATTATCTGTTAATGTGTAAATTGTGCAATAAGCTATTTACAAATATCAACAAATACTTAGATTTTTTAAAAAATAAATAAAAAATAAAATTATAACATTCTGGATTTACATTTTGTATTTACTGTCAATAATATGGACAGTATTTGTACAGTGTAATTGCTAAAAATACAAATTTTTACCACAAACATTTTAATTGTACCCTTTTTTTCATATTTTTTGGGAAATTTTACTTATTCGTTATGAAAATTAAATGGTAGCATTGTAGTTTTGGGTGGGGCCCTTTATGCCTCATGGCAACCAATATTTTTAGACCCAGTCTGCCAATGTCAAAAAAAGATTTATTCTCTAGTTCCTTGCTCTTTTCTGAAAAAAAAAACAAACAAACTGCGGTCTTGTGTTTTAAGGAACCAACATTAATTAACATACAGAATGTCGATGCCTTCAATCTGTGTAGGAAAAGACACGCATATTTAACATAAAAGAAATGAAGAGAAAAATCAAAGAAAAAATTAAAGTTTAATTCTGGATTCGAATTTCTGGTGATGTTTATTAATATTCTTTTTACAATAACAATTAATATTTTGTTCATCTGTATGCACTGCCATGCATAGACACTCTGTACAATCAATAATGTCACTGTACAAACAAATTTTGCCAGAGAGTGTAAGAAGAATCTAGATCAGAGGAAATTATATACAATGAAATGGAAGAGAGAAAAAAGAAAATCTGTCTTAATTGTCGACAGATGTTGTCTTCACTCTCGACATTACAAGCCTTCAAGTTTGGACAAAAATACATGAAAACTGATTTCTTAGAAGTTGCCGTTTTATTTCAAGTAATAATGACGTTTATATTCGAGTCGCAAAATCCAGTTTTCCAACAGGAAATTTATTAACATTTGTTCTTGAAAATTTGATTACTAAAAGATTTTATCTATCATATTAGTTAGTTATTGTCTATTAACCTCTCGTCACAGTGACACACCACACAGAAGCAGTACTTGAATTCTTTGTTACCTCCTACATTAATGTACAACGCAACAATCCTTAAATAAATAGGGAATTGCTTTGGGTTTTTTTATTATTATATTTTTGCCATATGAATTATTGAATAACATTCACACACCCACAACCAGAAACCTGTTCGTGCGAAGTCTGGCAACAGATGATACCACAAATTGGAAATTGCTTTTCAATCAGTAATATGACGTCCATTTTGAATATATAATGAACTAAGATGACTACATTTGCATAATTTGTTAGCGGTTACTGAAAGATTACCTTGTAAGTATCTAGAAAATGTCAAGTTTATTGCATTATTTACTATAATTATAAGTTCTTATTTTTAAATCCCGTGTCCCTTCAGAGAGTAACCGATAACGGCTCTCCCAATCTTCCCTTCTTTAACAGCTGTAAATTGCCATGATTTCTTAGGAACGATAGTGGATAAGTTTGCGTTATCTTCTCCACAGTTTTTTTTTTCTTTTTTTTTTTTGTTTGTTTTTTTAATTCGGAATGGCAAACTTGCTGCAAACCATGATTAAAGAGCCCTAGGCTAATCCTATGCCTTTGTCAAGGGTATTAATCCAAATTAGATGTATCAGACTCAGTAAAAATTTGAACAGGTTCTAATTTCGGCGCCGATAAAAGTTACGCTACCGGCAGCCAACCGTTATTAATTAAAATCAAGATTGTCAGATTTTCATTTCAATCTTTAGTTGTTTAAAGGTTAAGAAAAAAAAATGATTCTATCAAATCCACATTTTCTCACATTAATTGGACTTTCAGATTTTCAATATCAAAAATAAAATTCATCCCCAATATTATTCAGAAAGATTTTCTACAAGAAGATTTTAATGTTTAATTATGAATTAAATTTAATTAATTAGCAACTAGTTACTAAGTGAAGATATGATTCTCAACACAAGCCAGTTAATTGCCATACGCAACACACTCTTGGGTAATCATGTCCCATGACTGACGAGACAGAAAATTTTCCCGCCGGTTGGTTGCCGTTTCTTTCTGCAGTAAACTGGTTGCCAACCAAGGCTATGGGACCCAGTCTGTCCTGCTATTCAACTCATGGCTGGGGGCGAAGCGATGGATTCATACCTTTCCCAAGAGTATTTGTACGTAAGTGAATGTAATGAACCCGACTGGAATTCGAACTGGATGTCCAGTTTTTTTTGTTTTGTTTTGTTTTTTGTGGGGGGGTGTTTGTTTGTTTGTTTTGTTTTGTTTTTTTATCGCATAACATCGCATTACCCACAAATGTCAGTTTTAAACAGTAAATATTTGTTTCCGTAGGACTTGTTTTTCTCAAAGCTATAATCGCCATTGAAAAGGATCAAAATTTGAACCATGGACGAGATTACAGAGAACCCGATGTGGCAGCTGATAGCAATCTCTAAAAACAACTGTTCCAACTATTTTGAAAATAAAAATAGAAAAGGGCCTGTAGTAAGTGTGTGATACCTCAGAGAAAATTGTTTAAAAATAATTATTGTGCCATTGCTATATATTATTATTATTACAGTGTAACCCGGATATAAGAGAGTTGTCGGGACCGGAGAAGAAGTCTCTTATATCCGGGTTTGGTCTAATTTATATACATTAACACAGGCTCTAATTTGGGACCAGATAAAATCTCTCTTATATCCGGGTTTCTCTTATATCCGGGTCTCTTATATCCGGGTTACACTGTATTATTATTATTGTTGTTGTTGTTGCTGTTGTTGTTATAAAATAAGTAATAAGCTAGAAAGTAGTTGAATTTATTCTATATTTTCAGATTTATAGCGTCTCTATTTTAAATTTCCTTAAAAGAGCTTTGTAGATAAATAAATTGAAAGCGTGGAATAACTCTACGTAAATATGTACCCATCGACATTAATATTATTCTTAGTCATGAAAAGCTGTCTAGAATTAAGATGGCGCCTTTAGCGCCTATTAAAAAAACATTTAAATTTATTTCACAGTCTATTTTGTACTTCTTGCTCTCCAGAAAGGCATGAATCTAAAACTCCCTCTTATAATCTGGTTACTGAATCCACCATTAAAGAACGAATTCAATGTTCCTTCGTAAATAAAGTATAAAATCGTGAGAATTTTTATTAGTTCATATTTAATTAAATAAGATTGACATCAATAAAAAGTTTATGTACAACAATGGCGTATTTTTATGAAAAAAAAATGGAAGCTGCTAATTGCATCCATACGACAGGAAGTAAAGTCAATGAAAAATATTAGATACTTTAACACCGGTGGGAAACTGATATATATTTCATCAACAAGATTAACATAGTTTTGTACGCGGTTCAATACCCAAATTAGATGTTCCTAATGAGGATCGACTAGCTCGCTAAAAATTTGCTCTGTGTTAAAATACTATTTTCTGCACACTCAATTCATTAAACACAAAATAAATATTGGAAAGCTTTTAAAACTAAAAGAGGCTCAAAATGGTATCAGAACCATCAATAAAATCAAAGACAGGCCTCAATAGAAGGTGGAATGGTGACAAGAGCAAAAGAACAAAAACTTGTATGTTTTCTTTTGGAAATTGAAGAACTGGAATCATGCGAGTCTGTGTTTGTCCATTATCGTTTTAATTGGTTGAAACAAACAGCAACAGAGAAATTGTCGAAATTTTGAGAGAAATCAGCGTGCAGAGAATTCTATATATAACATGAATAGACAGATCAAAGAAAGCATTTAAATTCAGTGTTTAAAAATATAAGAAGTTTTAAATCAATTGTTTTTTATACAGAAATATAATTCTTAAAGTTGATCGTCCTTTTTTAATCATTATTGTCATTACCTCTTCTCTGGCTTTTTTTATTATTATTCTCCAAAGATGCATCAATCAGGTTGGAAAAAAAAATTAAAAATACAATAAATAAATCATTTGAACAAATCAGGAATTTTGTTTCTTTAAGTCGAGAACGAAATTAGAAAAGCTCGTACGCTGCAGTACAAACCTGAAAACCAAATTTCTTCCAAATGCTGTATGTTTTGTCAGAAGTGTACGTTGCAAATTTTCGACTTTTCCCAGCACAGAAGTGTCAGTAAAATTGTTACCATTTCTTTTCACATCTATTTTCATCTTGATTATTAATTAAACTTGGCCAGGCACAAGGTCAAAATTATTCAGTGAAAATCAAATCCACTTGCCTGCTTGGTATCAATACGAATGAGTTCGATCCCAACATTAAACAGTCTCAAGCAAATTCATGTGCATCTGTGTTCTTAATTTATACAAGTGATGACGTAGTAATTTATCTTTAAATGTTAGAAATATATCTGTACTGTTAATTTGATTACGATTTTTTATTCTCTCACAATTATACTTTTTTCTTTCCATACGCATGGGGATTTTTCAGTGAATTCTCAATGTTTTGTCCTCTCGTTCACATATCCTCGCGTAAAAGACGCGCATCCGACTTATGTTAAAATAATGTATACTTGAACCGGAAGTGGGACGCACTTTATAATGCAAGCTTCTTGCCAAAATGTATGTGTCAGCAACTAATACGACTAGTGCGTGTATGTTTATGCACTTGTCTGTCACAATTGTTCATCATCATTATTATTATTATTATTATTATTATTATTATTATTATTTGTGAGCTGAATATTTGAGTTCAAAAGTCAAAGTGGCTGATGACAAGAGGACAGATTTGGAAAGAAAACAGATTTTATGCCGGTTCTTGAAGAATAATTCTTAGTCACTGGAACTGCGCTGCTAAAGCTATTTGAGATTCTTTGATAGAATTGTAAAATTATCCGGAACGTTAAAAAACGAATATATATATATATATATATATATATATATATATATATATATATATATATATTAAAACGACTGAAAAGGTACTGCGATTAAACTTTTCTTCAATTTTTCTCGGGTTCGTGTAATTTCTTTTCTGGAGATTCGGACAGTTTCCTTCTCAGTCGTCTTTTAATAAAAGCATATAAAAAACGGGGATTGCTGCCCAAATACACAATCATATGTTTATATATATATATATATATATATATATATATATATATATATGTGTGTGTGTGTGTGTGTGTGTGTGTGTGTGTGTGTGTGTGTGTAAAATATTCAGACAGAGTATATCCGTAGAAGGACAATGTGAAAAAAAAGACAAAAACTTTATCTTAGTCAACGCGTTTCGACCCTCTGAGGGACTTCATCAAGGCAAATGTTTTTGATAAAGCCCCTCAGAGGACGAAACGCGTCGGTTAAGATAAGATTTTCTTCTGCCTTTTTTTTTTTTTCATACATATTCTAATTTTATTCCGTCTACACTAATCCTATACTTGGATATATATATATATATATATATATATATATATATATATATATATATATATATATATATATGGATTTTTAAGGCTGACATTATTTCTTATTACTATAAAAGTTATTATTAAGTTGTTGCCAGTGTGAAGTGTGTATTCCTAACGTAGGAAATTGCGCCTCATATCTTGTGACGATCTCCAATGACCTGACTGCAAACGGCACCATTCGGCTGTAGAAATGGTTTCCCTGATGGAAAAAGGGAATGCAATTTCAATTCCTCTCAGGAGGCACACTTTTTCTTTCCTAAGACTTTTCGGTCTCAATATTAATTCAATGTTTTAGAAAATAAAAAAAACAGAGATGTCAATTCAAATACGTGTACCTACAAAAAATATTGTTTACAGTAATAAGGTTATATATATATATATATATATATATATATATATATATGCCAGACACTGAATAATATAGGTTAATATTATCCGTGTTCATTTGAATAGTTGGTTTTGAAGAGTCTCATCTTCTCGTGAAGTACGAGAGGATTTCTGTTCTCATTTTCCGTGTGCTTGTATTTATGGATAGAAAGTCCTTCAAATATTATTTCATTGAAAATTTATGTTCTTATTTTCTTGAAGACAAGTCCTGAAGTCTTTTTTCGCGTATCAGAAGATTTTTAGCTTGTTTTATTTCCATTCGATATAGTCACTTTTTGTTCCGATAATATCGTCTAATTTTGGAGGAATGAATGCGTGAATCAGTGGAAATCTCATCAATACAGCAATCATGAAAGTATCGATATCAGATTGATCTGACAAAATGAACAGTCCACTTTTTCTCTGATCGAATTTATCTTTGATTTCTTATATGAAATTAAGTCATTTTTCGTGTATTTCCAAACAAAATAATTAAAAATGTACATAGCAAGAAAAATAGTATTTGTTCACCAGAACAAAATTTAGTCTTTTCAATATTTAATATTTTTGTCGCGACACTTGCTGAAGGTGACGTCAGATCTTTGTGCGATTTACGTCATCGGTTGTGCGCCCCAAGCCATCGGATCACGCATTTGTGCACCAAGTGTGTTTGCTCGCGTATAAAATCCTTTTACTCGTGAATGGTAAGAGGTATAATCCATTTCCCTTGCATACGGGCTTGGTCGCACCTTTGCTGTTTGCATATAGTTGCTGGGACTGTAAGGGGAGTAACTATAACCGTCTGTGTACTGCGGTGTTCGTGGGGGTTCAGGACCACGGGACAGTTGCAGATTG